>JPYR01000259.1:57063-72023 GCA_000775305.1 Belgica antarctica
CAATTTATTAAGTGGATCTCGAGCGCAAAAAATTCAAACAGCCGGTACGCATCTTTGGTACACAATTAACTGGTACACAATTAACTGGTAACACCTAGCACTGTTTTTTTCAAAAATCCACCTGGCTTGATAGCATTCAGAATATTTTTAAGTGCAGAGATAACAAATCAGAAAAAGTAACAGAAAGTGTTTTCAAGGGCAATTAATTTTTTTTTCATCGAAAGCCATAAATGACTATTGTCGCGTGCGGAATAAAATCTAATCAAGAACAAAAACAAATTCATCAATGCTAAGTGTACTTATGGCCCTTTAGCTTTTTGTGTTGACGCTTTTGGCGTTCATTACAGTTTTGAAAATCTTTCAGAATGAAAGTGTTGCTGAATTTTGTGTTGATTACAATAATATTCGTAGCTGCAAAATGTGAAATTTTGGTTATTGAAAGTGAAGTGTGTGATTTTGTCAAGGAAAAAGTTATTTCAGAAGTGTTCAATTTGAGCTCAGAAAATCTGGGAAAAATCTGATAAACACTTGTATAAAGTGCCACAGAGTCAAATTTCTAACAAATTCTATTATATTTCGATAAACTTCTATGAATTTCAACAATAGGATAAGAAAACGATAGTAACATGTTCTCAAAACTTTGAGCTCCATCTTAATTGCATGGATCGACTTATTTTAAACTTTTTTAAAACATGTTAAAATTTCCGCTTTCAACCCACAGAAGCTTTATTTCAAGCCGGAAAATAACTCCAAGAAACCGCATGATAGACTACGATGCTACTTTGGGAATTATTTAGTTTGGTGATCAAAAAACTTTAATTGGTGATTCCATGAAGAAATTCAATCCAAAAATGAGAATTTTGATTCTTCTCAGCGACAGGTTTTCAAGAGAAGTTTTAAAGCCAGTTAAGTTAAAGTTTTAAAGTTTTAAGAGGTTTTTCGAAACTTTCATAATGTTTCCCTAGTAACATTGAAGTCAATTGTTGACGTGCAGGTCAACATTTGACTTCATGACATAAAAATGGAACAGAGCAGTAAAATTTAGGAAGTCCATACATTTTTCATTTAGCAGCCACTAGTTGACATCATGTCTTGAAAAAGATTTAACATTGTCGATATTTTTTCAAACCTTTTGTTCACTTTTCAAGTATAAAAAATGGAACAAACATGTCAAAGCCTTTTTTGCGTCCTTTTCGTGACTTTTCTAAGCAAAACTTGTTAATGGCAAAACTTTGTGAAGAAACTTTTTTCGACATTTCACGGCTCAAAAATGGCAAGACTTTGTAAATGCCAAATGTCGGTCATATGTAAAACATGTTTTCCTAGAGTGGTTTCATTGCAAATTACACATACTTCACACTGTTCTTCGGAATGGAAAGTATGTAGTCCAGCCTAGAAACGCACTGATTTTCAGACTTTTATTTATTTTCCATTTTGAGCTACAATAACAGGCTAAAGCCCTTGTGATGCAGCAGATCAGCTTGGTGAAAAGATTTTTAAAAGTTGAACTGTTTTTGGCATATTAAATGAGACGTTTAACAAAAATTTAACATAATGACGTAACGAATAAGAAACATCTTAACAGTCGAGTTTAACGGTCATATTTAACAAGTCGATTTGGTTTGGTTTGTAATCGGGAAGGTATCCCCTGGAAGCAAGTGCCATGTTACTACCTCTCCCAGTTGATATTCCCGATTACGTATGTCTTTGAGACCGGCTTCGGACGATGGATTTGATTTCTTCATTTTCGGGCAGTCGACGCAGCCAAGCGGAGCTATTGCAGTGTTTGTTGAAGGTTTCCATCAGTCGGTTGGTGATCGAGAAAAGGCCATCGTCGGTTCTTGATGGCTTTGGTTTGAACACATTTCTCGCCCTTGTTCGCGATTCGCCGGTTGAGATGTGGAAGTTGTGCAAAAAGGTCTGGCCGTCAATTGCACCATTGAAAGCTTTGACGGTGAAATTCATATCAGCAAAAGTGCGTCTCATCTCAAGTGTATCGAGTTGCAGGCGACGTTCGATGTCCGAGTAGCAAACTGATTCGTCTTTTCGTCTTTTAATAGTCTTACGCCACTTGAAGGCTTGCGCATCCATTTAACGGTTTTACTGATAATTCATTGAACAACTGACAACTTATCAAAACTATTTCAAGAAAAATCATAAAAAATTATCTTCCAAAGAAAAACTTTTTTTTGTATTCCGTCATTCACGAAAGTTTCCATTTTTGTTCCTTCCATCATGTCATTTTTTTAAGTCTTCCAAATATTCGTCATGTGATCAACAAGCACGGCTAAACTTTGGTATAACATAGCCGTGTTATAGCTGGCCAATTACAGCACATATGGCGAATAATTGTATTTACATAGTCAATAAATGGCTTGATATTTATTGACGGTTTCTAGCCATCTTGCAACTAGGGTTGCTTACAACACGTTTGAAGCCGGTTACATCGCAGATCGCATTATTGAAATCATTTTCCCATTTGATTTCACACCTGGGATCGAAGATCTGATTAAAGTCACGAAGAACCGATACAAAAATCTCGCTGGCAACGTGTTACGGGTGGTTTTGTTCAACTTCATGATGGTCTGTGAAGCAACCCAGTTTAAAAATATCGTTTCCAGTCTCAAATATCAAGATGCTGAACTTCTCCAAATACTTTCAAAGAACGCAAACTTCACAATCGACTTTGTAACATCACCTGATGGTATCAATCACGGCTACTAGACCAGCAACTTCACCTTCACTGGGTCACTCGGCATTATCAAGTATGAAAATGCGGATTTGGCCGCCAATTCCAGGCTGCTTGATGAACACGACCAACACACTCAATTTGTTCCCAACAACTCCATCAAGTTGAAGTTCACAGTTCCTAAAAAGTACAAAAATGACTTTGGGATTTAAAACTTTCTTGACGACAGCCTGAAATATTCAATTTTAATTATTTTTGTGGCACTTTTAGCACTTTTTTACAAACTAAACCGTCGCAGATCATCTAAAAACTTCTCTGCTGAAGCCCTGATTCAAAGCTACTTAATGTTTTATTCAATAATGACTTTCGTATCAGTAAAGCTTCCGTTGAAGTGGTCATCACGATATGTAACGGGTGCGCTCGTCATCGTCTGGCTAATCATCGGAAGCACCTACTGTGGCAAAATTATTGAATTTCTGAATAAAAACTTCGGCCTGAAGCAGATCGGAAGCATTCAAGAAATCATCGAGTCATTGTTGGCGACTCTATTCGAGGGAAAATTTGAAAACGCCACGAAGTCGCATTTGTTCATCACAAAAATCGCCTAAAAAGGCCGTGAGTTAAAAAGCAGAGGCGATAAACTGGCTTTCATCGACGTTGAAAACATCCCAGAAATGATTCGGTGTTACTGCTTAACGCGATATTTTATTATGTGGTTCTTTATTCGGTGGTAATTGCTTTGGTGATACTTGATACATACACTCCAAAGCTATAACCTCGCTTCAATTTTTTTTAAAGCTTAAAGCCTGAAAAGCGGTTGCAGCTTAAAATTTCAATGTCAAAACTGAAAACTTCAATGACAAAGCTTAAAGCATCAATATAAAAACTAAACGCTTTAATATCAAATCCTAAAGCTTCAGCTTATTAGAGCATTTGTTCACGCTTCGTCGAACTGGTTTTTATCAATGAACATCTCAAGCACAACTCTCTTCCGAGTGTGGGAAGTTTTCTACCGGAAACTCGCCCAATTTGCCTACAAACGCTTGCTTGCCTATTAATCTTTATCAAAACCGTTGTAATCTACACGTGTCCATCTCAATTAAGGCAAGAAAGACGTTTTTGTATTAAACATCAACTTTAATTACGCGCGGTTAGCTTTTTTGACATTAATTAGTGATCAATCGGAACAACCTAAGCAGTGTGCGTCTTTATTTAGCCGCCTTGTTCAATTGAATCGTAAAATCTCCGATAGTTTGCATTGTTCGTGTCTTTGAGAAGTAATTCGGGCTGTTTACTCGCTGAACTCTGAAATATAAATAAAAACTTTTAAGTGGAGGCAAACGCTGGCATGCAGAATGATTGAAATCACCTTTAAATTGTGTTTAACAGTGATGTACAGTAGGATTGGTCCATAAAAGAAATTTAGAACGCCCAAAAGCCGCATAATAGTTGGAAAGCCCATCGTTTGTGCCATTTCACCGCCAAGAAATGGAACTGGAAATTGATTTAAATTGTTTTTCTTAAGTTTGTTGTCACTAGGCAATGACACCGTTTGCGGGCTCAAACTCACCGACTGAATAAGCCAAACTGACTGCTGTTTGTTGTATAGCATAGACACTGCCGTAACTGGGCGCATTTTCACTTTGATTGTCTAAACACTCGTCATTGCTTGTCAGTGAATCCGCCAATCGTGCTAGATACGGCACCAGCGACGTGTCAAGCACTCCGATTCCCAAGCCCAGCAGAAAGTGCGGAATAATCAAGTTTGCCACAGTTCTCGCTTCCGGTATCACAAAACAGGAAACTCCCACAACCATAAGTGCCACCACGGACATCTTTACTTGTCCGACTCGGAATGCGAAAACGCCGAAGAAGTTGGTGCCAATGAAATATCCCACAGAATCGGGGATGAAAACGGTTCCAAGCTGCCACTTCTTCGGCCGCAAATGTGAGATCAGCCAAATTGGCAGTAGCGGTTCCAAAATTGCCATAGCGGATGTGGAGATCCATATTGCAACCGTTATCGTAAAAAACAGCTTGTTACAGAGCAGTTGAACCCATCGTGGTGACGATCCAGCTTTTGGCAGATTTTCTTCCCCATTGACTTCGAACTAAAGCGAGAGAAATTCATTTTTTTTCAAAGTTCCACGCTTGAAAGATAAGAAAGCTTGCCTCGTTCCTTGAAAAATCAAAAAATGCGAGCTGGCAACCGAGATCAATGAACAGGAAAATTGCAATGATGATGAACGGCGCTGACTCACTCACGAAATCGTAAAGAAATCCACCGAGTGGGTAGCCAATGAGAACACCGAGGGCGACGGATCCTGCAAAGATTGAAATAAACTTTCGTGTACAAGTTCATAATTGCTGTAGTTTTCATACCAAGAATGACTCCCATCACCTTCGACCTCTCATTGTCTTTCGGGTACAGCTGTAAAGGTAAGAGTCTAGAAAAAACTTCAAAAAAACTCTTAGAAGCACTTGCGTGTGCAATTAAACTCATCCCACAGACGTTGACGCAAGCTGAACCTACGCCTTCAACAGCCCTAGCGATCAACAGCATCGTAAACGATTCACCTATTGCAAAAACTGGAACAGAGATGCAATTAGTGTGTTGTAAAAG
Source organism: Belgica antarctica (assembly GCA_000775305.1). Taxonomy (NCBI): domain Eukaryota; kingdom Metazoa; phylum Arthropoda; class Insecta; order Diptera; family Chironomidae; genus Belgica; species Belgica antarctica. Next base: position 62,376 of record JPYR01000259.1, read on the forward strand.
TTCATGCGTGACATCAGCTTATATTCTGCACTAAAGTTGTTTATGAAACAGACTTCAACTGTCGATGAAGTTTGCTTGACTTCATGCGAATTTAAAGTCTGTTGAATGCACGATTTCATTGTGTTCAAATCAACAACTTACTTAGCGACGAAAGCAGCAGGTTGATTGTGCCGCAGAAAATCAAGTTCATGTACCCGAACTTCCCACTCAAGTTTCCCACCACCGGGTTTGCGAAAAGCTGCACAAAAGCTTTGACAGCCAGCAAAATCCCAACATTGCCGTTCTCTGCCTCGACACTGAACTCATTTGTTGGTTTCAAAAGCGTCGAGTGATCTTTCGTCAAGTTTTTAACTGCATTGCCCGCAAGTGGATGCTTGTGCATCATGTTGGGCATGTAGTGAAGGTCAAAGTTTTTGTACATGACGCTTGACGGGATGTTGATTTGCGATTTGTTGTTGATTGATTGTAGAAAGTCTGGCAGAATTGGGACTAAAACGAATAGAAGGTGATGTGACCTAGTTCCACGGCTCGTTTTAAGTGTTTACCGATAACTGTCAGCAGGATGTTATCCAAAAGCAGCGTTCCATATATGACTGCCGTGATGATGGCACGGTTCTTCACGTAAATGCTTTCCATATTGAAGCTTTTCAACACTAACGCTTTTCACTTGCTTTACGCTTATCCACCTGTAATCGTCATGGCACCGTGCGCTTATATTGCACCGAATCAATTACCCACTCATAGGGCTTTAAACAATTACTCCAGTCGCCCAAAACATTCAACAAGTGTCCACACTTTGAACACCAACTTGAGAATGAAGGAGAAATCGAGTCTCTCGATGTGCTTTTATATGACATTCTCATCTAGCGACGCGGAAACTTTTCTCAGTTTCCACTGCAAACTCATCCTTCTCTTACGTGTATCGCGATGATACACGTTTAGCACCAATACTGCCTGTGCCAGAGTTCAATAAGTAGGAAAAGGGGGTGAAAATTGTGTAATTGTTTTATTCCAATCGCATGGCTTTCTCTACTTTTATTTAACGATGGGAAATCGATACTCTCTCGTTCGAGGTTATTTATAGCCAAATTTTTTGATTGTTTTCAGCAGAATATTGGCTGGAGTGTGCACGGTGGGATGAAAGTACGTGAGATAATTGTTGAGGTGTAGTTTTGGCAGGTGCTTGATGATTTATGGGGAAAGTTGGGTTTTTGTGGAGGGTTTTTAGTTTGTTTTGATCGAATTTGTTTTGTGAATCACTGGCTGAAAAGTTCATTGTGAAATTGAAACCAAGCGGATTAAGTTGACAGTGAACTTGGATTTTTTTAGGATATGTATTGATAAAGAACTCTGGCTAAAGTACAACTTATATTATCAAACTATACCTGTATACCTTTGCCTAGTCATCTCAGTCTTACCACAACAATTCTTCCTATACTCAATTGTTTTCAAACATAAACAACATTTCTCTCACAAAATCCTTTCAAATCAACTCCCACAGCCTAGACTGCAGCCGTCTAACGTATCTCTAATGTATCTTTTTGGGTGAACACCGCCTGGCCCAGTTATTGATAAAGTTTCGTAAGTCAAACATTAGGGTAGGTCACGGAGAATAAACTTGAAGATAAACGTTATGAATAAAGCATTAGGTGCAATAAGGAACAATCGATAGTAACATCTTATCTTATCTTTGTCTTCACACTCGAAAAAAATCGTTGATTTTTGGTGATTATCGGTGATTATCGTTTTGGTGAAATGTCAAGACAGTTAATTTTTGGCTCGAGCTGGAAGAACAATGTTCTCGATATCAGCAATTCTAAACCGCGTGTACAGCCTGGTAAGTTGTCCAGCCGTCATTTCCACGATGTTCACACTGAGTCAATCAACAAGTTGCTTTTGGAGAGTGGCAACATTGCGCAACATCGTGAAACATGGGGCTCTTCAGTTCCTAGCTCGTTTTAATGTTCGCCAGTAGCCCGAGCGTAAATCATGCATGAATGTGTGCGATTTATAATCGTGTTTGGTTCAATGTAACCACACATTTTCGGTGTTTTTCTAATGCGATTGTTTCATTTTTTCTTGAATCGCAGAACGAAGACGACATGGAGCGCAGCGTATATTTCGGCAACTTCTTCCACAGCCTGTCGTTCGAGCAGTCTGACAGTATCCTGGATGGGTTCATCGCTGTGGAAGGCGGGAAGGTACAGTCGAACATTGATGTGTGAAATGTTTTTGTGAGTCAATCACGTGTTTTCTTGTTGTAGATCATTGCGGTGGGAACCGGTTCGGAGTATGAGCATTGGGAACATTCGAATAAGTCAGACTTTGAGGTCCTTCGCTTGACTGACACGCAGTTTCTTCTTCCGGGATTCATCGACACGGTAACTCCCATCAAAATTCAGCTTCAAATGGAAGTTTGAAGATTTAATCTTCACAGCATATTCATGCACCACAAGTGCCCAACATCGGCCTTGGCCTCGATAAGCCGCTGATTGACTGGCTCAACTCGTACACATTCCCAATGGAGACGGAGTACAAAGATGTCACCTTCGCTAAACACGTCTACGAAAAAGTTGTCGTAAGTTCCATAAAAACGAGAAATAATGATCATAATTTATGCACGGTTCGCTCGAATTTGCAGAAACGAACGCTCACCGTGGGCACCACCACGGCGTGCTACTTCGGGACGATTCACAAGGAGGGCTGCAAGATTCTCGCCGACCAGGCCGTCGAGAAAGGGCAGCGAGCGTTCATCGGAAAAGTTGCGATGAACCAGTACAGCCCCGATACGTACAAGTAAGACGCAATACGCAGATAACAGAATAATTTTGATAACGCCAATTAACTTCTCCTTGCTCAGGGAAACTCTTGATGAGTCGATCCGCGATAACATCGAGCTGATACAGTACGTAATCGGCCTGAAATCCGACCTCGTTGTGCCAATCATCACTCCACGCTTCGCCATCACATGCAGCATGGAGCTGATGAAGGAGCTGGCAAAACTGGCCGAAAAATACAACTTGAACATCCAGTCGCACATCTCCGAGAACATCGACGAAGTGAAGTTCACTCTCGAGTTGTTCCCTGGCTTCAAATTCTACGCGGAAGTCTACGAGGCGGCCGGTCTGCTGACGAATCGCACAATCATGGCGCACTCCGTGCATCTCTACGACGAGGAAGTAAAACTCTTCGCGAAACGCGGCACGTCGGTGTCTCACTGCCCCAATTCCAACACAAATCTGAAGTCTGGAATGTGCGACGTCAAGCGGCTGATTGCGAACAAGTTGAAGGTCGGTCTCGGGACTGATATTTCGGGAGGCAACATGATTAGCATTCTCGACGTGATGCGAGCCGCCTTGGACGTTTCGCAGCATTTGAACTTCATGAAAAAGCAGAACGTCGTTGGAACGGGAAGGATCACGACTAACGATGACGAAAACTTGAAGTACGTGCCGCTCGACTACAAACAGGCCTTGTTCCTTGCCACTCTCGGCGGCGCCCAAGCACTCTCACTCGATCAAAAAATCGGCAACTTTGCGGTAGGCAAAGAGTTTGATGCACTCCTGGTCGACACATACGTCGGAAGAACCGACAAGTTTGAGCTGCCAAAAGCCCTAACCGCAAGCTTGTCGGACTATGACAAGTTCCAGCAGCTGATTCAGAAGTTTGTGTACACTGGAGATGACAGAAATATTGTGAAAGTCTTCGTCAAAGGAAGACAAGTTAAAGATACGAACAAATAAAGAAGCCAATCGAATTTATACTTTAAAACACAACTTTATTTGTTTAAGCTGCTGTCACCGATTCTTTCAGTCATCATTTGAAATTCAAATAAAAATTCATTAAATTTCCACGTTCTGTAAATTTCCTTCCACCCACAAAAACACCTACGAATTGTTTTAGTAAGTAAAGAAAAATATTTTATTAAAAATTTTCACAATTTCTCGTCAAGAAGTTTTTTATGTGAAGTGATTCTAGCTCATGTTTATTCACCATTACATATTTCAGAGTTCCTATGATGAAAAACAGCTCATCTTCTTATGAAGACAGGCGCGGTACGTTTAAATATTCTTCGAAAAGAAACGAAAAGGAGAAATTCTTGCGCTTCACGTGTAAATTACATGAGAGATTCTTGTGTATCTTTCCATGTGCTTATAAAGTTCCTTAGAGTTCGACATGTTATCAAGTGTAAGAGTTTAGTTAAATGTATATTTTGAGTAAGAAAAATCACAAGCTATGAATCCTGGTGCAAGACGGCCTGTGCAGTTCTTCCCAAAACTGCACAGCCCCTTGCACCACACTTCAACTTCCGTTTATTTGAAGTCACAACTGTTTTGTTTAGTTTTTCATTTCGATAGTTATCTATGTAAATTATTATTAGTTTAAAGCATTCCTAAGCATTAATAAATATTTTAAACTTAAGCCCATAAAATTTAAGTTATCAGGCGATCAGTTTTTTGTATTTTCAAGGTGATAATAAATTGGTGTGGTCAGATACATAACGTGGAAGAGCTGAAGCTTGCAATCGTAACTTAATTCACTCAGTTAAAATGTCGTCGAGAATTTCGATCAACACCGGCTGCCTCCGGATTCGTGTCAAGGAAAATCTTCCCCGAGTTTTCAGCGACACTGCCAGCGGCAGAAGTGCCCATCGACAGTCTCATAATGTGATTTGAGTTTATCTTCATGATAGAAAAGTTTTAATTTAGCTTGGAATTTCAAAGTAGAACAAATGCTTCATTTCGTTTTGTCTGATATATTTTTTTGTATTTTTTTTCTAAGATATTTTTTAGGGATGACGAGAAGAGGATTTATTTTAAATTACTTTAAAGCTAGTTAATGACTTCTTAATGCTTAAGATTACCAATTTTCTGGTTCCGCTAGTTAATGCTTAATATTTAAATGCCTAAATATCGTTTCGATGAAGATTCTTGACCCTTTATTAGCGTTTTTAAAGATTTTTATTATGAAAAACCTTTCGTTTTGATTTTAAATTGAACTAAGAAGTTACATCAAAAGGCTTTTTCGTCAAATAAAATCGAAAATTTAAGCATCTGACTTAATCAAGACTTGTATTTTACTACTTATGCTGATTAGGCAATTCTAAATTCAGCTTTCGTACGACACCTTAAGCGGCTCCGCGTCTAATATTTCTTAAAAATTCAGAGAATTAATTTGCAAAGCAAGTCGACGGATCAGATAATTGGCCAGAAGCAAAATTTGTGATTAAAATTTATCTCTCGATCCAATCGTTAAGCAACGACGTTGTCTTTAATGATGCACGCTCGCTGAAATTTCGTTCAACTGCGCTCAAGTTCTTCTAGCAACAATGAGATAATCATGGAAATTGGTTTGTTTAGGCTGATATTATCGGAATCAGTGTAATGTGGTCCCCTAAGAGTTGCGAAATATCAAAAGTTGACTAGTAGCCGCTTATGCATAGCATGAAATTTATTTTAAGATAGAAACAATTCTTTCCTTTCGATTTGATCAATTTTAAAATTCAGACTCTAAACCTACGAGAACTTTCGTTTAAACTATATTTGCATGCCGCACAGTCGTTGAAAGTTTCTCATTATTTTGACTCTACTTTTACTCGACTAATTTCCTGCTTGGTTAATATTATTTTGGGACTTGGAACAGTGAAAAAAAAGAGGGTAAAATTCAGATAGCAGTTGTGTAAGTTGTTTGTTTGTTTAGGACTCTTTTTTATAGTTTTTCTTCTGTGAACATTTTCAATGTTTTTGTGTGAATATTTCGAGGAAAGTTTTTGTTTTCATTAAATTAGAGAAGAAAGGAAACAAAGTAATTAAATATGTATTGAACATTAGCAGGGCCGCTTGGTGCAGGTATGTAGAAGGCGTGGAAGGCACTGACGATTGGAGTAGACAGTAGCTGGAGACGGCGGAGTGTTTTTAAGAGAACATCAAAACTGAAAAGTCGACAGACCTGACAAGCCAGTTAAACTATAACGTCAACACTTGTCAAATTGGTAGACCTGTCAAGTCAGTTGAATTGATGAGTAAGAATACCTGTAAAGTCAAAGACTTGTCACATCAATAGATCTGTCAATTCTTAAACTTTTCACATCAGTAGATCCGTCAAGTTTTGTCACGTCAGTAGATCCGTCAAGTCGAAAACTTGTCACATCAGTAGATCCGTCAAGTCTTAGACTTGTTACATCAGTAGACCTGTCAAGTCTTCGACTTGTCACATCACTAGACCTGTAAAAATAGTACACGTGTCAAAGAAATAAAACTATCAAGTCAGTATAATGTCACATCAGTTAATCTTTTAAATACGTTAAACTGTCACGTCAGTATGAAGATCTCGTTAGTACAATTGTCATGTCAGATAAACGTGCACGTTCGTAGAACTATAACCTATAAAATTCACGTAACATTTTCTCAAAAATACCCCGACATATCCTTATCTTCACCCCAATTTCAGTGCCATCTCGATCCATCATTTTACTCCTTAGTCATCCCTGTCGTCATCAGTCGCCATAACGAATTAATCACTTAAGGTTTAGTAGGTTTTGTAATTTCAACGTCGTCTTTTGTGTCTTCTTGTGCCCTCGGCGGAGACTTTTGAGATGGCGATGGTGAAGTTGGTTGTTGTGCATGACATGCGGCAATGTTTGCAACCGACGATCTGCGGCGTTCTATGTTCTGGTGTATCAAAAGCTGGTGATACAGATGCTGTTGTTGATTCACGTTCAACAGATCGTGAGGGTCGGTGACAACCGTGTGATGACCTCCGTTTGCGTGATGTTCTGGAATGTTATGATTTTGTATGCTACTTTTTGAAGAAGCTGAAGCACTGCTGTAGCTGCTGCGAGATCCACGTCGTGAGCCTTTGTTCATGTCAGTATTGAGGTGTAAGTATCTTTCTATTTTTATATTAGTTTCGGGAAAATAGTCTTTAGCAGAGAAGGAGACAGGGTCGCGGGGGAGTTCACGTTATTATTCTTTAAAAAAAGTTGGTCGTTTTGTGGCGATTTTGATTATCTTAGTATGTATTATTCCTTCTATTGTGTGTTACAATACGACACTAAAAGAAATTCTATTCAAAATTAGAAAATTTTCGTTATTCTTATTCAAAGCTCTCATCACTCATGGCTAATCTGAGTCATGGCTAAATACTCGACTTTTCTGTTTGGCTTACTGCAGAAACTCCCTCAGGCTACGCTAAGACTATGTTTGCATGATTAAAGCAACTAAAGACTCTCTAAATGATTCTCACAGGCTACGACTACGCTTTACTTAAGGAAATTTATTAAAATTGAACTTTCAAAAAGCACGAATTACTTTGATTTTAGATTGATTTTCAAAAAATGGGCATGTACTAGTATATAATAAGTATATACTGAGTACATACTGAAGCCAGTCGATGCCGCTGTGGTCACCAATCTTCGATTATCTCTCAGACGGCCATCGATGGCTGCTTTGCTTCTACGACAATTTCAATTTTTTTTTCTACGATTCGACACGAACTTTCATGCAGAATCTCAATGTTGAGCATACAAATCAGCCAACTTTGCATTAAACCACTCATCTACAACCTCAAACTGTTCTATTCTATTAAATTGCGACGATTCACATGGAGTCGTCTTGCAACTCGTCTTTAAGAAGTCTGTTCTCAATGTTTCATGTTCCTTTGAAAAGGTCACTGAATCAAAAATATTTTGAGTGTCGTAGAAAATTTCGATCTTGATTTTCACACAAGCGTAAGTAACTACTTTGCGTTGATTGTAAGAAATTATCGTTCGACCAAAAGTGAGTTAAAGCTTAGAGTGTTTGCTGACTTGCATTTTCTTTTATCAAATTTGTTTTGAATGTTGCATGCGATCCATTTCATTTCAGGGATTGTGTGGCTTTCCCGATTATCGGATTTTTTTTAATCTTGTGACAACTTTTGCTTATTAATGTCAGTTAATTATGAAATGCATTTCACTCGTGACTCTAATTGTTATCACGTTTTTTGTTGATTTAGGACAGTGAACACCTGCAAAATGTAATTTACATTCAACTAAGCTTCCAAGCTTCTTCCATTAAAATAAATTAGCATCTTTTATAGCCTTGACTGCTTGCAAGACTTTTTCGTTCTTTGTAAAGCTAATTTTGCGGGTGTTCACTGTGCAAATAAATTTTGTGTTCATAGCTCGAAAAGATTTATAAACTCAAAGACATTCTTATCATGTCCGATCCAATGTTCCAATTTGTAAAGTTTGATGAACTTTTGCATAGTTTCTTGACATATAATGTCCTTGTGTAAATTGCTTTTGTTTTGAGAAGCTTTTTGTTCTTCGTTTTTATTTATTTGTTTGAAAAATTTTGTTTGTATGAAAAGTTAATTTACACCACGGTATTCTTTTGGTCATCTGGAAAAATATAAGATGAATTAGCAAAAAAGTTTCATCCAGATGCAGCTTATTCAAAGGAACATTACACTTTCAGAACTGAAAACTAAATAAGCAACAAGGTTTTCAGTGAACTTTGTACATCGATTGCCGAATTCATGATGGAAATTGAACAACAACTTGACCTAGTAAGAAAAACTGCAGTGAAACTTTGGAAGTTTTTAATGGTTTATTTGTCGATTTTAAAGTTTTTAAAGCTTGAAAAGTTCAGAGTTGAAGCTTTTTAATATAAAAAATTCAAGCTTTTTTTCACAGTCAAAAGCTTTTTTCACCGCATGTGACTTAAGCATGTGATTGACACATTAAAACTTCCTATAATTAACAAAACCTTCAAGCAGTTTAATTCCATTACGGTTTTGCCCTGTCGTTTTTTAAAACTGAATGTTTCATCGCAATTCTCTGTTCCAGGCCATCATTATAGTCAATTTAATGATTTATGATAAACTAAGCATAAAATAATTCAAAATTGCAGCTTTTAGTCCGTTCCGCTTGTTGACAACCAGAAGCGTAAATAAACGAATTAAAAAATCAGCAAATGCAAATCAAATTTTGTTATTCACGAATGACATTTAACGGATTTTTGTATGAAATAAAGCTTTCAAATGTTCATGAACTTTAAGACTTGGTGCTTTGAAGTTTTCCCGTGTCAACGCTTTTTGCATTTTTTGTTTTTCCTTGTGGCTCAAAATACCAAGATTCTGAATCTTCTTCTTTTTGACTGACCAAAAAAGTATTCCTTAAGAGTGCGCAAGAACTAAAGACGTTGGTCCCACAAGCATGATTTAAGGACAGTGCTGAGGGTGGACTTTTTCAACGTGTTTCTTCTTATTTGGCTTACCTATTGAAGCATTCGGCGAGTGAGCTCTTAACGAAGACATGCTTGGCTGACGCGATGGCATTCTTACAGACATTCGTGATCCACGGCGTTCTCCACCGTGCAACGACTTATTGTCGCGCAACAACGACACGTTCATCAATCGCGGGTTAGGTGTGTTGAAAATCGTTCGGTTATCTCGCCAACGCGCACTGTGGATGGAATAAATATTTTGGCATCCATTAAAATTCAGATTTTATCGATTTTAGTTCCGAGTAATTTTGCACGTGTATTCTGAAAGTCGAAAGGTGACAAAGTTAGAATGAAAAGTCCGAGAAGGATCCGATAACATGAGAAAGCTTGTTCCAATTGTTTAAGAACTTTTGACCACGGGTGTTTCCATGGGATGCAC
>JPYR01000259.1:72048-98462 GCA_000775305.1 Belgica antarctica
TTAGAAAAAAGATGATTTTGGTAATAAAGCTTTTTTAATAAAGCTAACACTGACTTTATTTTAGAAGCTCTTTGAGACTTGCTTGAGACTTAGAGACTTGTTTTTTTACTGAAAGAAGCTCAAGACCTTTAAGCTCTTTGAAAAACTGGGTTTACTTTATCAGTAAGGCTTTCGCTTATCAGTAACTCACCCTAACCTCAAAAACCATTTCAAAACTTTAAAATTAACAATGAATCTTTGTACTTTTGTCAACTGCACATTTTTGGAATTTGAAGTTTACAAACAAATTTCATGGTTATTTGGCAGAAATCAACAGTTCAAACCCTGAATTACTTGGAAACAAGATGAACTCGATGGCAGTGTGAGTCTTTGACAATTAAAACCAAAATAAAGTCTTCCAATTTCGTGCAGAAAAGTTAAATCAAATTTCAAAATATTTTCGTCAGTGTGCATCCCCTGCCTGTTAAAAGCCTTCGCCATGGCGCCTTTCTATGCTTGATTGCTTGATTAAACGCATTCACTCGATTATTTATCTTCAACAGCATATGCATACAGAAAATACAAAGAAAACCACTCTGTTGGACTCCCAAAAGGACAAGGGAACTTTTTTTCTTACGCTATTCAAACCATTCGAGGGTTAGTCACTCATAATATATTTGAACACGCTCTCTCTCGCAACTTCACTTGTTTGCGTGCAGCCTGTCTCACGACATTTTCTTCATGTATAAACAAAGCACATGATAATTATGAGTTTACTGGGCAAAAATTAAATCATGAACGTTGTGTTATTCCACTGAAAGCTGAATATTGTAGAAAAAAGAATGAATCAAAATAAAATTGATCTAAAAGCCATTCAGTCACAACGCCGCAGTTTTCATAATTATCATGTTCTACGGTCAACCATCCCTGGTGGGTCAAGGGGCTCAATCTGACGGGAAATATTGTAAAAAATGTTGAATCTAAAAGTTTATGAACATGAAAGAATAAATGTATGTAAAAATGTGTAAAAATAATAAAGTGTATTCAAATTCGAGTGTAAATGAAACAAAATTACAATAACGATAATTTAAACGAGTGTAGTCATAAGAAACATTACGAAAAAAAAACAAAATGTTTGCATTTCGTTCACAGAATGTCAACAAGTCAGATCAGAAATCTTGGCAATTCTTGTTTATTTCTTGAAGTTTTTCAGACTTCTTTTAATTTGTAACGAAAATAATGAAAACATCTATTTCATCTCGAAGTTATCCGCCAGTTTGCACCCCTTGACCTAGATAAATCATGTGTACAGCTGATAAACTGTAAAATCGCTTTAAGCTTCGTCTACTTACTTGGCAAATAAGCGTAACACAACACAAATAATGACGAACATCAGAGCCATTACTAAAAGAATCAAATACATTGCAGGATTGACTTGGCTAGCGGGGCTGGTTTCTTTTTCCTTAATAGCTGGAAATTTGTATCACACGATATTATCGGCTACATAATTGACTTCCTAAGGAAGCAGCTGATTTCTCACCAGTGCATTCGATTGATCCATCTTTCTTGGTCACCGGACTCTTATCGAACCGGCAAATACACTTTCCGTCGCGGCATTCGGTCTCGGGTACGGAGTCTTCGCACTGCTGATTGAAAAGGCAGCTTTCATTTACAGAAACGGCTAAAAATAGTCATCACATCAATAACGCTAAACTTGTGGAATTACATCGACTTTCTTACCTTTTCCACACATATCGACGTGATTCGTCGACTCCATTCCGGGGCTGCACGTACAATAGCTTTGATAACAAATTGAACCCGCAAAGCCACATTGCTGCGTCATCTCGCATTTATCACCAAACTTGAGAGCGCCTCGTGATGAGGGATCTGACCAAGGATTATAAGGAGATGCAATAAAAAATAATTAGATTTATAAATCACACACAACTTCGCAGTTTCCTTTGTGTAAGAAACGGAATTCGTTTTGAATAAAAAGAAACGATTGCCAAAGCTTTCTTAAGACGTTGTTCATTTGAGGTCGCGCTTGAATGACATGGAAGAAACGGCGCCTAGTGCGACTGCCTGCACTCAAACACTGTGTTCTCATCAATTATCGACTGACACGGACTTGGGAAAAACACAACATTTCAAGTCATTAGGGAATTTGGAAGTTTTTTTTTGAGAAGGAAAACAAAGTTTGATGTGGAACTCGTCAAATGCATGTTCAAATCTATCAGTAATTGCAAAGTTTTGCGGAGAAAACTCGAGCAGAACACCCAATTAGGGTTCAAATCTTAAGGAAATTTATGAAGTTTTCCATTTAAAAAGTTCAGACTGTGTTTATGACTGCACACAGTTGCGATACAAGCTTAAACAGCACGACGCTTCTTTCCGAAGCCGCCAAACTGGCGACGTTTCAAGCCGCTCTTGAAACAGATTAGTGGAGATATTTCATTGCCGACCTCGCAACATGTCCCTTAAATCCACTCTCAGTGACAAACATCACGACAGGTTCGGTTTTCTCAAATGAAAAATAGAAAAATTATAGATTTCTCTAGCGCAAGTGACCAAATTAAACAGGAAAAGTTCTATTTCTACTCACCGAACTCGATCGTTGATATTTCGGAGCCTTCATAATCAGCCAGCACAAAAGCTCGCGGAGCTTTTGCACTCAAACACAGAACAACAGCTGCAACAAGCAGCCAAGTTTTCTCCGCCATGGTTGGTTTCTTAAAGCGTAGTTTGATCATTTTTGATTTCAAAATCCTTCCTTTCTCTCTCTTTCCGCTTCGATTCGGTAATGCGACGTGCTAATTCTGCTTCTCGAAATAAATCATATCATACGTGATACTCAATTCACAACAACTTTTAGGTGTAAATGCTATGGAATATCCATAAAAACTTCTTCGACGCACTCTCTTTCGATTTAGGCATGGCTGAAATCCATCGTCACGAAAGAAAACCTGTAAAAAGGCGTGAAGAGAGATGCTATCAGTAGTGATTATTGCAAACACTCGTCACAAGCTTGGAATAACCGAGTGTGTTACACAATAGAATTAAGAAGTTAAACGCAACGTCGTTTATTATCGGAAAATCCACCGTTAGCTTTCACCAAAATTCACCGAAAATTTCCGACACGAATTAGTGCAAAAAAACATTGCCCCATTTTCTGCAACACTACAAACTCGTGTTTAATTTCAGAGAAAACTACGACGGACTCGAAATTTGTGGCCAGATTTACGGCACAACTTTTGGGGTTAGTTTAACGAACTGTTGATTTTAGTAAGTTTTTATTGTTGTGATGGAGTTTATTTGTTTAATGGAGTTGTTGGCATGGTTGAAGCGGTAGAAAGCTGAAGCTTCTAGAAAGATTTTGATTTGTTTGTTCAAACTACGAGGTAAATAAAAAAGTCGAGAAATTATTAATTTCAACCCTGACTGTGTGTTTTGTCTGCACATTCGATTTTATAACTAAACTTGCGGTAATAAATAACAAAAATATTAAACAAACACTAAAAAGCACTTCACTGCTTCTCCTTAAGGTGCTGTCTTCAAGCTGTCATGGGACATTAGTTGGAAAATATTGAGCACGGACTTGAAATGCTGAAATTTTAAAATTCTGGAGTTTTTTTGCTTGTTCACTCATAAGAACATAACAGAAAACTGCACGGAGAGACAGATCATCAAAATAAGTTAAGAAGAAGACGAGTGCAGTCAACCAGTTTAAATAAATATAAATCTTGAACTGTGTTCGTAGTTTCAGTGAAAATAGATTAACAAGAATGAAATGAAGTGGAAAACTGAAGTGGAAACTTTATTCACTGAAAGCTATTTTCATTCAAAGTTTTGAACATTGAAAACAAGAGAAATATTTAATTTCAAATCTTTTCTAGGTGTTGAAACTTTTGCCAAAGACGCGGATCTTGTAAAATGATCTTGAAGGTTCAAGTAAAGTGAAAATTTAAGTTTCAGTTGCTTAAAGCTTTGCTTAAAACTTTTCCAAACTGGTCAAAAAGTAAGCAATAGCTTTAGAAACACATGAGATTGTATAAAGCTTTTGAAAGCTTTTATTTTTGTCATGTTTAAGAAGAGAATCTGCCTGGATAATCAGTTGAAAATTCATTCCTAAACAGTCAATTTGTGCAACTTGAAGCACGAACATTAGAGAGACTACGTCGAATTAAATTTTTTCCACAATCTTTGAAGTAGAGATCTTTTACAAGTCTAAAACCATTTCAAAAAGCTGAAAAAGCTTTCAAAAAGCTAAAAAGTCTTCAAAAACTTGCAAAAGCTTTGAAAACTGTTAAAAGCTTATTGTTTTTTCGTGCTTTTGTTTGCACCACCAATCATGTCTTCCATAAAACTGTCTCTGAACTCAAAGAACGAAGACATCACCATAGTGAAATATTTATATTTCTCTAAATCAATAATAAAATCACTTCTTTCATGTGATATTAGCTCGAAAGCATTTTTGGAAATTCAGTTCTGATTTTCGGCGTTCTCGTGAGCCATTTGGGAGACAAGTGGGGCGGACGGGGGCTGTGATGCATGCGTGTAAACAGAATGTTTTTCAATCGTCACCGTGCCTGCTTCTATTTTGTGAGCCCTTCAAACACATTATGAATGAAATAATGAGACGGCAGAACTCTCGAGCGCGAGAAGGTTTGACTTGACTTTTGATTCGTATCGATTATTTTTTTCGGTAGTGTTTTAGCATAATAATTTTTTGGTATTAAGGCTTGATTGCGCCAAAAGCTAGCACGACAGAATGATTCCGATTCACGAATGCTGGCGATTTGATAAACTTTCACGTCCCTAATGCGAAGTCAGGAGTTCCGCCCACGATCCAATCACTCTTGACATTTCAATTCGGCACTGATGACAACTCTGGTGTTTCACTAGTTTTATATTCGGTGGCTTTTTGCATTTATTATTTAGTTAAGTTTTATGCCGCTGCCACCAAAACCAAGCTTTTCTCTTACTTTTTTCTCTTTTTCTCGCCTTTTCCTCTCTTGGGTGGTTTTTTTTCCTTTTCTCCACTGTCGAACGGAAAGATTTTTCACATTTTTTTTAATCGATTTATGAGGTCTCGAAAACTGCACAATAAATCCAGTTTCTTTCGCTTCTAACTGAAGAATCCGTGTGGCTACGAATTGAACTTGCTAAAACAACGAAAAAACACTCGAAATAAATTTCACATCGAACTTTTGCGGTCTCTTCTTGCGCGTCTAATTTGGACACTTCCGTCGAGGGCTTTTACTTTAGTCTGTCCCTATTGATTTCACAACACTTTAAATTGGCTTTAAGAAACAAAACGGAAAGAATCGTGCCTAAATGTCCTGACCATGGAAAGTGACTGCAGTGAGTGATTTTCACTCATTTAGCAAAGGAAGGAAGAAATTCAGATTTTCAGCGATTCTCTTCGCGAAGCTTTTCTGTGTTGTTTATAATCTTTTCAGAGAAAGTCGAGTCGTTCCAGGGCGTGCGCCGTGCGGATTCCGCACGTGGAAACAAAGGAAACACTCTTTGGTTGTCATGAAGTGCGAATGTTGTTTTCCACATAAAATCTCTTGACCTGGATTGAACACGATAAAAACAAGCAGTTCTTCGGGCATTCGCTTTTGTCTTTATTGTGGCGGTTTTGAAGTGAATCAAGTAGGGGTGAATGGATCACAACGAACCGGAGATGGATACAAAAACGCCGAGTGCCCTAAACTAATCCCTGTTGCCTGAAAACTTCGTCGAGTTTGTCTTCCAGCTTTTTGTTGGATCCACGCAGATTGTCAACGACCTTCTTGGCCCAAACGAAATATTCGTCACACCGTTGAGGTGTCCAGCTTACGGGTGTGCTTCTCTGCAGGTCCCTCAAGTTGTAAAGCTTGTCGGCCAATTTTACTAATTTAGCTTTGGGACTGGCGGTCTTTGCGTGCTCGATTTGCAGCTGCTTCCGAACGGCCTTCTCTAGAGATTTGTCGTCGGTGACTTCTGCGACGATGTTGCGGATAGCAGCACCGAAGTTTTCTTCAATCTCGTCGAGAGTTGTGTCGGTGTCTTCCACGGTGTCGTGAAGCACGGCAGCGATCAGCGTTTCAAGATCGGTGACATCGCCTTCCGCTGCGAGAATGTTTGCCACTCCGATCGGGTGATTGATATACGGAGTTTTGTGTTCATCGAGTCGTCGCTGGTCACGGTGCTTAATCGCAGCGAGATCGATGCTTCGCGTGTACAGCTTAATCGCTTCCGAATCCATCTGGTTTTAAAATTAGAGAGAAAATTTAACTAAGAAAAATTAACAATCATTTGCCGTTTGAAATTGCATGGAATGCTTCGATTCTGAACCTGTGATAAGGGTTCGTTCGTGAGTGACGTCGAGGAGATGACGAATTTCAAGAAAAAGTTCGAGTTAAGCTTTAAAAGCTGGAAATTTGTCATGACTCTGATTTTTACTCCGAAGTCTTTTGTGACGGAAGCGTCGGACACTGTCCTTCAAACCTGATCCCCCTTCCACGAACGCGCCGAATGTTCGACAGATCGAGATAAGAAATCTCAGTGTAAAGTCGCAAGTTTGTTTAATTCCATTTCGTGCAACAAAAACACCGAAAACTCACATTTAGCCGGTTGATATTGTGTAAGGAAGCCTGAAGTAGTCGATTTCCGGTTGATTATATTTGAAATTCGTGATTTCCGTAATCAAATTTCACTTCGATTGCAAAGTCTGATCAGTTCCGATAATCTAACCGTGTGCAAAAGTTGATAAGATAAAAGGGTTGAGTTGAAAAAAAGTTGCAACTCTCGACCTTACAAAGCGCTTCGTCGTGTGGTGCTGGTGAATTCGCCCATGTTTTAATGTTTACGCAACGTTACACAAACAATTCTCAAACACTAGCATAGTGCATCAAGCTAGTGTGTCGCTTTCGCCGCCTGCTATTCGCTCATGGAAATTTTCATCATTCCAGTTTAGAATTCGAATCGGCAAAAGTGTTTTGCTTGCGAAGTTCAATTAATTTATTTCTATTTAAAGTTGCCTAATCTCAAGTATTTATTTATTCGCATTCTGACCCGTACTGACTGATCATTCAAGGTGAATATGAAGCGTGACTTGGCGGGCAACGAGAATATTTCGATAAAAATAGTTTTTCACTGAAAAATTCCTTGCAAAACTATGTAGTGACGCAATTTTTAATGGTCTTGATTCCAGCAAATTTTATCATTAACACCGCACACTGCATTGTCATCACATAACAAGCGCGTGCATTAATTCCATATTTATGTCGTGAATTTTCACTTCCCATGACGAAAAACCGTCAAGGTTATTAAAGGTCAAACGTTTTGAATCATTTCGCGGCGAGGAAGTGAGGGAAATGCCTCATCTTCCAGCTTAACACTGTTGTGTAGCGGCAACACACTATCTGCCGTACTGATAAGCCCCCAATAAAGTCATCCACAATAATCAAATTGAGTCGTACGATGAACGGCAGCAAAACTAAGTTGACGCAATTTTTCCACTTGATTTGAAGAACGTTAAGGCAGGGAAGGCGAGAGGAACGGATTTGAGGGTTGTTAAGCCTTGCTCCAGTCTAATTCATGTAAAATCAGTCCTGCTCTATTTTAATTTATGCAAAACTAGTCATGTTAAGGCTAATTCGTGTCAAATCTCGCTGTCGTTAGCTTGAAAAGTTGCACAAGGCTCAAGTCAACCCTCTCGCCGGCCCTGCTGACACTAAATACGTCAATGATTTGCCTAAATCAACCAATAGCCTGTTGATGATAATAAGTTGACTACATTCTCAATGATTTTCCGCTGTTTAATCAGGGAGAAGCTCTACAATCGCTAATTATTGATCGACGTTGTAATTGTCGCTATCTGAAGTCTTCACTTCAATTGTTCATTCGAACTACGCGTGTTCGAGTAATAACGAACACACTTCACCGATGTTTATCGGAGATTTATGCTCCGAATTTAAAGTCTGTTATTGAAAATTTGTAGCTTTGCGTACTCGCCAACCGAGGCGAGTGCTCGCCGAGTGTGATGTCATCGAGTGCAGATGACATCGTAGAAGTGCAACGAGAACAGTTGCACAATTTTTCACTTCTTGAGTTTCATTCCTGTGCACTTCTACGAACTCTTCTTCCCTGCATGGCCCGTTGTTGACATGGCCCTTGTACGACCCTTATCAGCTGGCAGCCACTTTTGTCACTTGCATCGCTGTTCGTTACTCTCCAACTTTTCACTGTCACGTCACAACAGATTAGCCAACTTTTCCGACTCTTTACAATACAACCTCACGAACACTCGAGTACGCTCGACGAATTCAGTCTTCATTTTCACACCGGTCACAGCGCATACCAGAAAGCTTGCTTGTTGGATCGATAGTGAATTTTTCAGAAGATTTTCCAGTGTTCAGTTCGGAAAGTGCAGCGGCACCGATAATAAGCTTAGCGAGAATCTATTGTCAGTTCGATCAGTTTCAATAAAATCTTCAAGAATGGTGTGGATTACCGACTTAGATAACCCGAAGGTGAATTGAAGTGGAAAATTCTGATTCGATGTGACCTTGACAGGAGTTGAAAATTGGTTGTCTGCCTGTTATGGAGGTGCAATATCGATCAGCACGGAGTGCAGCCCGTGGAGTTCTTACGAAACGCTGTGGCGACGCGGCTATTAATAAATTCTAGCGGAAAACTACCTTAATTGCGCTGCTTGCCCTTGAACAAGGACACAACTTTTGTTTTCATCTCTCGAAAGTGAAAAACAAGACTGATAAATGAAGTTTTTTTTGTCAACTATTGCATAACCGGCGAAAATTTTCGCCCAGGGTTTTGAATAAATTGTCAGCGTTAAAACTTTTTTAACGAGTTTTCTTCTCAATTATGCTGCATCATTCAAGATTTCATGAACAACTTCAAGTCAAATCGATTTAAACACGTATATTCTAAAACTTTTTTCTCAAACTGTCCTTAATTTCCCTTGTAGATGAGCGCAATTGTTCCCCAAATGAAGGCTGCCGACGCTACCACCAACTTGGACCACCTGTGCCAGTTGGATCCAAATGCCGAGACCGCATTCATCCGCTTGACTGGTCTCATCTGCACAATTGGACCAGCCTCCCAGCATCCCGAGATGCTCGAAAAGATGATGCACGCCGGCATGAACATCGCCAGATTGAACTTCTCGCACGGAACCTACGACTACCACGGAAACACCATCAAGAACATCCGTGAAGCCGTCGCAACCTACTCAAAGAAGTTGGGCTTCAAGTACGCCTTGGCCATCGCTCTCGACACCAAGGGACCTGAAATCCGTACTGGTTTGAACGCCGACAAGGGAGACATCGCATTGGTCCGCGGTGAGAAGATTAAGATGACCACCGACAAGGGCTGGTTCGAGAAGGGCAACAAGGATCAGATCTACGCTGACTACCCGAACATGGTCAAGGTCTTGAAGGCTGGCGACCGCATCTTCATTGACGACGGCCTCATTTCGTTGGTCGTTGAAGGCATCAACGGAAACACTTTAGACTGCAGCATCGAAAACGGCGGCAAGCTCGGATCACAGAAGGGTGTCAACCTCCCGAACGTTCCAGTCGACTTGCCCGCCGTCTCGGAGAAGGACAAATCTGACTTGTTGTTCGGTGTCGAGCAGGGCGTTGACATGATCTTCGCCTCGTTCATCCGTAACGGCGCTGCCTTGGAGGAAATCCGTGGAATCCTCGGAGACAAAGGAAAGAACATCAAGATCATCTCGAAGATCGAGAACCAACAGGGCTTGCAGAACATCGATGAGATCATCGCCAAGTCCGACGGTATCATGGTCGCTCGCGGTGACTTGGGCATTGAAATCCCACCAGAAAAGGTGTTCCTTGCCCAGAAGCAGATCACAGCTCGCTGCAACCGCGCTGGAAAGCCGTGCATTTGCGCCACACAGATGCTTGAGTCGATGACAAACAAGCCACGCGCCACCCGTGCCGAAATCTCGGATGTCGCCAACGCCGTCCTCGACGGTGCAGACTGCACAATGTTGTCCGGTGAGACCGCCAAGGGTGAATACCCACTCGAATGTATCACCACCATGGCCAAGACCCAAATGGAAGCCGAGGCGGCCATCTGGCATAAGAATCTGTTCCGTGACTTGGTGTCTCTCCAACCAACACCCATCGATGCGACCCACTCGGTTGCTATCTCGGCTGTTGAATGCGCCGCCAAAACGTACGCTTCGGCCATCATCTGTCTCACCACTTCGGGACGCTCGGCTCACTTGATCTCCAAATACCGCCCACGTTGCCCAATCATCACCGTCACTCGCTTCGAGCAGACCGCTCGCCAGTGCCACTTGTTCCGCGGAATCTTGCCGCTCATCTTTGAAGGTCAGTAGCTCCATTCTTTTTATTTGTTCATAATCATTTTCAGTCTTACCTTTAAAGCAGACTCAGTTGAGACCGACTGGATGAAGGATGTCGACAACCGTGTCCAATTTGGCATCAAGTTCGGCAAGTCCCGCGGCTTCCTCAAGAGCGGCGACCCGATCGTCATCGTCACCGGCTGGAAGTCGGGCTCGGGCTTCACCAACACCCTGCGTGTTGTGTACGTAGATGATACGCTGGGTGCCAGCAACTACTAACGTGTCCTTATTGTTCATTTTAGGAACATCGATTAAGTCTCAAACATCCCCCATCTATCTCTCGTGTGTGTGAACAACGTTCAAATACACACGCTAAACAACTAAAAAATCTTCTCGCCACCCACGTTCGGACCGCTAGGCACCCATCAAACGTGACTAACATCCGTGTTCCAGCATTTCTTCCGCTTTCGATCCGTTGCGACGCAGAAAGCGCGATAAAAATATTGAGTTTTAGAATCTGATCAGTGTCGGAAACAAGAATTATAGCAGATATATTATGCAACCTATAAAAGTGAAGATTAAAATATTGCGTTGAACAGTGAGTTCTTTTTGAAGTTTTTTTTTTTTATTTTTTCAGAGTTTGTGATGAGATCGCAATTATTTATTTAATTGAAGAAGAGAAAAATTGTACAAAAATGTTTTAAGAAGCTTCACGAGTTGTAACAACAATTTTATAAGAATTTCATTCAGGATTGGGCAAGAACTAAATTTTCTAAAGAACAATTCATCTTTTATGAAGCAACAAAAGCTGTAAATTGTGTTCATGAACTTAATTCAACAAGAAATATTAAAGAAACGCTGAAGACTCAAGGATAAAACGAAGCTGGCTTGCCGAGAATTCTTGCGTAAAGCTCGAGAGTTTTGAGGTTTTCGAAGGCATCACGTTGAGTGTAATCAAAGTCGACCAAGGAATTGATTTCCATGACTTTTGTCTGGAATTTCAAAAGCGTCTCACGAGCCAAGATGTCGACGTCGCTCCTGCCTTCAGCTTCTCTGCTGGCGAACACCGTGTTGAGATGATCAAGGACTTCCTGGTTGTCTTTGAATTTATGATCCCTGATGTCAGCTGAGATCGTTTCTCCGACTTTTATCGGTCGCACGATCATCAGAACGAGTTTGCTGTCCACTGACATGAAGACCGCGTTTGGCACGCCACCAATTTCCACAAATCTTCTAAGTGGATTGATTGCTAAGCCGACGAGATTCGAGCAGATTTTTTGTTCGGTGTCAGGCGACTCGATCAAGGTCCGATTTCCTTCTTTACCGATGTACACCGATCGTTCACCGGGAACACAGATGAACTTGCACAACACTGTGCTGATCATTCGAAGCTTTGAAATCATTTCTTGACACTTCAGTGGGTCCACGGATATGCACGGCGTTAATGTGAACGACCAAAGATACTTTTCCCGTCCAATGTCGGTGTTGATCTTTTTCCAATCGAAGCTGAGCAAGTCGACGGGCTCGTTGTCCAACGCAATCTTCTTTTTACAGAAGTTCATCATTTGCCTCGGTTCTCCGAACAAAAGTTTTGATCGGGAATGGATTCTGCTGACAAGGCGCAATGCATGAGCGTAGTCAGGAAATGGAAAGTTTTGGAAGTTGAGCTTTTGAGTGAGATGTCCAGTGAGCGTGCAGTGCTCGTAGTGGTAACTTCTCTCGCCCATTTCGATGCACGTCTTGGAGCAGAACATTGCCATTGGACAGCCAGAGCAAGGAATCAGGTTGAGGAGAACGTCACGAAGGCACCAAGTGCAGCGGTGGAGACGCGCGACAGGATCGATGACCTTTGAAATGCCCTCCACGATGGCAACGAAATCTCCAGCTTTGAGATCTCGGGTTGTGATTAATGTCTGTTCAAACTCTGGCTTGTTGCTGGCTCGACTGTTGGCTTTAGGCTCTAAGAGCTCGGTTTTCACTTGAAAACAATCCGCAAGAAACGGAACCCTGGGATGAGCTGGATACGAGAGCTTAAAGAAATCCCAGACGCTCGGTCGAGGTGTTGTGTCTGATTCCATAATTTTCCTGCATCGTGCTTCACGATCTTGGAGTTTCTTCCTGGTTCTTCTGTTCAAACATCCAACGTCTCTTGCTAGCTGAATGTTTTGCAAGCACTCTTTGTACAACTTGAGTTCCAAGTAAATTTTAGACCGATCGCCGTAAGCCAGAGCCAAATCTTCAGTTCCAGGAACCGCGAAACACAAACTGTCGTTGAAGTGAATCAGCGCGCTGAAGTAATCGTGCTGTTCGTAAAGAATTTCGCCGGTGCACCTTAGAACTTGAGACATTTCTCCGTGTTTTTTCTTGTCATGTTCAGGCTCCATTTCTGGTTTCGTTGACTTCCTGTTGGTTGTGTTTAGCTTCAGCCAGAAAATTCAACTTGATCGCAAATCTTTTTACCTTCTGATGGCTTTAAAGAGAGACTTCAGTGTAATAACGATGAAACTACGATAATTTTGTTCTACTTTGAAGACACTAATGAAAACAATGATGTCGTTGCAAACATGGCTGAGTATGACGTCTCAACTGATGGATAAAACCCAAAAAGCGTGGGAAAAAATTGCACGTGGTTTGCAACTGTAACTGAAATCGCAAGCGATGCATTCATTCATCATTGAATAAAATCTCCCATAAAATCTAATTTATTTTAAATTTAAAGTTTGTCTTAAGATTCATCCATAGATTTAAAACCTAATTTAATTGAATTCAAATCAATTAGCAAAAATTCAGAAATATTCATTGAAGCCTTAATTTATTTATTCAGAGACAACTCAGTTGAGTAGCGTTGTCTCTGATTCATCGCATCAAAATGAAGTGAATAAATATTCAATCCACAGCTTTAGTCACGCAATCTCAGTAGAAGTCATCAGCATCCATCATGCTTGAAACTACAGCGAAGCGATCGCGGATCATGAAGTCTTCATACTCCATTGGAGTAATTCTTAAGTAATTATCAACGGGTATGAATGCGATCATAATTGAAATGTAATTGTAGACAAGTTTAAAGTACTCGCAACTTTTTATGAACTTTTCGAAGGCTACGATTTCGTCGATTTCAATTGAATTCTTTGAAAGTTCTTCACTTAACTAGTCGTAGTAGATAAAAGTAATCGTTCTTAACTTCATTTCGGTTCCTTCTTCGGACGTTCAAAATCATCAACATCAGAGCGTCGATTGGCAGTGGAAGATAACTAGCAATTTGGAAGTCCAGCAGCATGCAATGATTTGGTTTGTCGATATCGCCATCGTCAAAACTGAACATCAAATTGTTTTTCCACATATCTGAATGACTGAACAACTTTACGATATCGTTTTTATGATGGGGCCGACGACAACACGATCGTATTTGAAAAAATTTGAATTTTTTGTATGGGATAAAGACTGCTAAAGACTGCTAAACCATACAAACCCGTTCAAATTTCTCAAAAACGGTCGTGTTTATGTTTATACATTCTCGTCAGGAATTCTCCAAGTTTTTGACGCAGTTTGTTTCTAAGATTGAACTTTTCAAAGCTTCCGTTCTTCTCAGCGACCTTTTCGAACACACGGAATTCGTTTTGCATCCATGGATCTGATGCAATGAATCGCAGAAATCGTCTTTTAAAAACGCAGAAAAATTCTTTCCGATTTTCTTTCCAGGCTTTTCAGCTTCGTTGCTGTGAAACTTCGCCAGCGTTGTCAACGCTACTTTGATGTGTGGTTTTTGCATGTCATATCGAAAAGGCAAAGTCTTGTAACCTTTCACCGAAAGATCTTCCAGCACCAAGATGTCATGTTTGGCTATCAAAAACTTCGGCCACGACTTGTCAGTTTTCCATTTGCAAAATTTGTCAAAATTCTTCGTAGATTGAGATTTATTTTTGATGAAATCTTTGACTTTTTTGAATTGCACGTTCTTTTTCATTTGAAGTTGTCAGCGATTTTGCGAAGTATTGGTAAAACTTTCAATCTTTCCTTTGAATCGAAGTTGATTTTAATGCAATAATATTCATCAAGGAATCCCAGAAAGTTTCCAATTTTAACAGCTTCGAATTCAATTGAATGGAAACTTTGACTCGAAAGTTCTTTCGCAAGAATGTCTTCACAATTTAAATCCGTTGATGTTTATGTCACAATGCGTTCAGAACGTAGACTAAGGCCGTGGAGATAAAAAAGTCTCGATTAAAGTTCGTTATCGTTCATAACAAAAGAATAAAATTTATAGCAATGTTGAGTACTTAAACAAAAACTTATTTTATTCGTAAAAATTGGCTTTGATTTTATTCGGTTTATAAAAGATTTTCTGGCAGTTTGTAAAAGTGATCAACGACGGCTTCAACAGCCTCAACAAGGCACTCTTTATAGAACGGATCCTTTTGAATGTAATCGAGAACAAACTTGCTTCGGTTGCCTTCGGCAAAGTCTCGAAACTGATCTTCGCTAAAGTCAACAAAATATTCTCGTGGCATCATTGTTATCATCAGCACAATTACGTTGTACACAAGGCCATAGGTTTTATGGTAGTCACAACCTTTGAAAAAGTTTTCCGGCGTCATGATCGTGTTCAAATTTATAGAAAACTTTTCAAGGTATGTCTTGAGATGCCCGTAGTAAAAGTGGGAGTAGTAGTCGAACAGCTTTTCGTGGTGTTCTCGTCTCGTGGTGCAGATTATGGCCATCACAACATCGACTGTCAGTGCCAAATACCGTGCAGTTTGGAAGTCAATAAGGACACAATGAATGGGGTTTGAGTTTTCGTCAAGCTTGAACATCAAATTGTTGCACCAAACATCGCGATGAGTGAAGACTAAAGGCACGCCATGGGGCGAATTTTCCATGTTTTCAATGATTCCAAAGATCTTTTCGTAGAAGCTGGCTTTGATAAGTTCAGTTTGAGTCTTCCCGAAATTCGTTTCATTCAAAGCGATATCGTAAATTGCCTGTGAAGTGAAATAGAAATAGAAAACTCGTCGACACCTTCAATTGAAACAACCTTCAATCCAGCATGGAACCACGTTATGTCACAAACAGATGTTTCGAAAAAATCTTCTCCGTACTTGTCGTTGATCGATTTTCCTTCATTTTGATGATTTTTTTCGTAGACGATGCTTGAACAATGGAAACTCGCGAGTGCTTTTAACGTGACTTCCACATGTGATTGGCTGAACTTGAATTGAAACGGGAAGATTTTGTAGCCATCCAGCGATAAATCGTCGAGAACGAGAAGATCGTCACGTGTAAGAAACGCTTTTGGGCACCAGCGATAATCGTTCGAAGTAAATCCAGCAAGTTCTGGAATGAGGGTCTCGTAAAGTTTCACTTCCTTCTTGAAGATTCCAGTTTCGATAAGCATTTTTCTCTGCTTCAGGTCCGTGACTGGCAAACTTTTCAGGAAAAACTTGAAATCACGCTTGTCATCATCCACACGCGCCTCGATTTCCAGTTGAAAGTACTCGCCAAGGAACCCGAGATAAGATCCGAAATTATCGATCTTGACCTTCGAAATCTTCACATTTTCCGCGTTCGTTGCTTTTCTCACAATTTTCTCACACTCTTCTTCAGTTAGTCTAATCGCTTCGTGCGATGAAAAACTTCTAATCGGTTCCATACTTGAATCCAGACTAATTCACACCGACTAACAAGAGTACGAATTTTCACACGATAACACATTAGAAACAAAAAAAATATTATCACGAGGTTTATTGCTGTTCATTTATTCAATTTATATAACTGACAGAAAAAGAGAGTGAATTGTCAATTTTTGAAGGAATTTTGACGACTCGTGCGAATGAAAAATGATCCCGTGCCGAAAAAAAGTGAATCGAAGCAAAAACCGAAAGTTACACTGATAAACAGCTTAATTGTTTGCTAACTTCACTGCAAAAAACGCGCTGATATTTTTATCTAGAGCAAATTGGACGTGAACTCGAAGCCGCAATACAGTTTTGAGTAAACTCTCGTGAAAGAGAAAAACGCCGAAAGTTTTATTTTTAGTTTCTCGTTCGAGAACAGCTGACGAAAAAATAAAGTTTGCTTGGTTTTTTCTCTGCTTTTTCCCGATAAAATGTGTCATGACTTGGGGTGAGAATGGGTGGAACAAAAGAGAATTGAAAAAGCTTAGAAAAACAAAAGGCTTTGATTGCTTTCTTCGTTGGAAAATCGATTTTTAGTGTTCTATAGAATATTTATAAAGTACGTTTTTGATAGAGATGTTCTTTCAATAAAAAAAACATTGATTGACAGAGTTTAATTTTCACAATTTAAAATAAAATTTCACTTACATTCTTGTCACAAGAAGAACTTATGAAAATGTCTGAAATTTCTACAGAAATATTCTAACTGTTGACTGTAAAATTTCAGTTATTTCAAGAAGAGTAAGAAATATATTCACAAAACCAACTCATTCGTCTGAATATTCTTCGCCAAACTTCGTCCACTTGACGAGTGTTTCCGGTGAACGGTATAAAAATAAAAGTTTCGCTACCAAATCTTCTTCAAGCGTGAACTCCTTCGCTTCTCGAACGAGATAAATGTCATTGCACAAGTTAATGATGCGGTCAACGTTAGGAAGTTCTTCAACGATTATTGGCAGCGTTTGAAAGTTGAAAATCGTCGAGCGTAGGAAGCGTGGGAAGATAATTATTAAAGTGAAGTAGAGACCGACGATTCTAAGGAAAATACGTAAATTAAATGACAGTTTTCCAGTTTTTCAAGACAATTCACCCTTTGACAACGAGTTGATCAAGCTGTCCAGAAAATGATTTCTCGTTAAAAAGATAGATTGTGAGATAATCCTTGCAGTTTTGATGTGGAAAATTCTTGAAAAGTCCGTTGTACAACAAACTGTTGCAGTTTTCGCTCAACTCCCACCAAGGCGTAGATTTTGATTTGTGTAACTTGATTGTAAGGTTCTGATACTTGATTTCTGAAGCTAAAAAGTTGGATAAAGCTTTGAAAAATGCAAACTCTGCCAATGATCTTACGATGGGGCGGACAACACGAGTGTATGTATCAAGTATAACCAAAGCAATTGCCACCGAATAAAGTACCACATAATAAAAGATCGTGTTATAAAGTACCACCGTTCAAATATCAAAAAAAACCGTTAAAAAATAATTTCCGAGTGAAACGTCAACAAAACTTCCGCACCGCAACTTTTTTAACGGTTTTGTTGATATTTGAACGGTGGTTATTTATAACAACAAGCAGAAATATGTGGTTCTTTATTACACGTTAATTGCTTTGGTGGTGCTTTAAACATGCCTTCGGCAACACTACCGGTTTTCAGAAATTTGAACGGTTTTGTATGGTTTATCAGTTTTTAGCAGTGTTTACATACAGCAGTGCAAACATACAAAACATTCAAATTTTTTCAAATACGGTCGTGTTGTCTGCCCCATCGATCTTACCTTCTCCCATCACAACAAGTTGGGGCATCGCATCGACAATTCCTTTGTTGCGAATGTTCAAGAGTTTTGGAAAAATCGACGAAATGTTCAGTGACTTTTCATCACTCGTGTTCTCCAGCATGTCAGTTAACTGGTCACGCATTGCTTGCCCGAATATTTTAGATTCGATCATCCCGAAAATGGTTTCCGGTGCGTTGCTTCGACTGATTCGGTAGGTCAAGTGGAACTTTTTCAAAATCCCCTTCTTGACGTCGATGATCATTTGTTTAGCGTTCGGTGGCGAGACATTCCACAACGATGACGAGTTGGCACTGATAGAGATTGCCACAACGTCTTTTGCTTCGTAATCTTCCAAGAAAAGTTTTGCGTCTGGATATCTCGAGTACAAACCGACGATTTTGTTCCAATCCAAAGTGTTAAACACTTGAATGTTGGTGCTCGTCGCTTCAGCTTTGAAAATCGGCTCGTAAGTTCCTATTTGGAGGCTGACGCTGAACTCATAAGGGATGTTTGAGTTTCCTAGGGCGGCGCTGTACGCGAAGGAAAACAAAGGAAACCACAGAATGGCCAACAAGAACAGTGTAAGTCCACCGCCAATAACACTTTTGGAAAAGCGCGATTGTTTTTGGCCGCGCGAGACGTTCTGGTACATTTTCCGAATGCATTTGATTTTAAATACTTGAACGTAGATCGTTTCGACTTTCACCCATTCAGAGATCAGCAAAGACGTTTCCGTGAACACCCAGTCAAGCACGGTTCTCAACTCGAACAGAAAAGGTGTCATCATGAAACTGAGAACAAAAATAAGTCACAAATCAGGGTTTCAACGACGCCAACTCACATTCTGAACGACCAAAAGTTAATGTAACCATATCTCTTCATGAGAAAGTTACCAAATGTCTTCGGTGGGTATCCAGACCGGATTTGGTAAGCAGAAAGCAGAATGTAAATGCATTTGATCATGTAGAAAATCACCGGCAGCGTAGTTTTGTTCAGACTTCGGCCAGATGACAGCGGCAGCAGGAAAAACATCCAGAACAGGATGAAGAAAATTGTCATCAAGTGGAAAATCACTTTTCCCGTAATGTTCTTCCGCAGGTAAAGCACTCTGTCAATGATTATCATCGCAAATTGAATGACGAGAAGAAACAGCAGCTGAGTGGGTATTTTGTTCTCTTCGATTATTTTCAGCAGGGACTTCTTGTTGTCTCCGCGATTTGGGTGGTTCTGTTGGTTGAAATCATTGTGAACAATTCTCAAGACTTCTTACAAGCACTCACCCAAAATTCACGGAACCCAAGCAGCAGAATGAGAAAATTCATCAGTTCGCACATGAACAAGGCAGTGTACACGTCGACATTTTTCCGCAGCGATGTTAGCTTTGGTTTCATCAGTTCCAGGCAGTTACGGATTATGTAAAAGTGTTGCTTGAGTGAAACCATCATTGCGGACACGAAAAGGCTTGCCGGTTCTTCGTAGACAGTTTCAACTGTCACCAAACTGTTCAAATCATACTTTTTAGTTGGTTCTTGCAGGTCCAGCACACGTAGTCGCAGTCTGGTCTCGTCTTGGCGGAGTTTGATGGCAACGTCACCGTTGTGGTCTCTGAAGATTTCTTCACGAGCCTGAATGAAATCTTCTGAGTTGACGTAAATGGCTTTGATCCTTTTGCTGTCACTGTCGATTTCGTGTTTTGACAGAACTTTTTCTGACGAAGCTTGCGTGTTGATGAGTGTTTCAGTACTGTCTGTCACTTCTTCCGTTTCACGATGTACTGGGAGTACTTCCGGATCAACGTAGCTTTTACTAATCAATTCAATAGTTTTGCTGTCACATTTTTCAATCATGAAGTTTCCGTTTTGTAACTGAAAGTCGTCGGTTGACTTCCACAAGCCAAACTTCTTGAGAATCGTGCGGTGGACGATCAAAGTTAGCAGCAATAGCAGTTCATCCATCGCCAAGTTTGTTCTCTCTTGGTTGCCTAAAATTTCAGTGAATCGGTGGCTCTTGTCCCACCATACGAAGTCGAATTGCGACAAGCATTTGATGACTACGATCAGCTGCGTGTAAGCAATCAAAAGGATCCAAAAGGCGTTGGATGGACGTGGAAATGTCAAAGTTCCCCACAAAAACACCATCAAGGTCAGTGGAAGGGTCAAAATGCTTGAAGTCTTGATCTGGAAAGTAAAGAATTAGTTTTTTTCGAGTATTTGCGTCGCAGCATGAACGCACCTGAACATAACAAACGGCAATATACACGAGAAGATCAGAAAAGGCCAGACCGAAATAGAAAAGTTCAACGAACAAGTCCTTCAATGTGATTTCCTTAACATCGAACGAAATTTCACTCATCTCTTGCAGTTTGTGTAGCTTTATCGACTTTGTTTGCCGCATGTTTTTGATGAATTTCCTGATATCGTGAAAAGTTTTGCCTTTGGACTGCTTCAACACCTGTTTCAGCGATTTCTTCTCGTCTTCCAGGATTTTGATGATGATTTGGTGATTTCTGGACATGCTGTGCATGCTGACGACAAGTGTTGTGAGAATTGATACGAAAAAGTTTCTGATTGTAGTTTTCAAAATGTTTTTGGACGCGTCTGTCTGAGGATTTGCAGTCGAGTCATTTGAACTGTCGGACAAGTCAGCTGTAGATGGCAGAACGACTCGTGATTCCTTGAGTTTGATTGACAAACTTGACATAGATCTTCTTTGGTTGATTTCGTTCACTTCATCGCTGAACATAAAGTAACCGCCACTGTGGATGGCGTGGTCGTGACTCATCGGCTTTTTCTTGGCTTGGTTGATCAATTGCGCCGAGTTCTTGATTAATTCCATTTTTCTTTTCAAGTTGTCCAAATTCGACACTTCGTCGAGTTTTACCTGAGTGACTTCTTCTACTCGCAGTTCTTCGATCAGATCAGCACCTCGAGAAGCAAGGATCGACGTTGCAATGGCGTCGTTGATGACATTGAAGAAATAACTGCTCAAGAAGATTCGTTTCTGCAGCAAGATCATCACAAATGCTATTCCATCGCAAAGATACGGCGGCTCCTCGTCCAAATTGCCGCAAAAGTCACTCGTTATCTTGATGTCAGCACAAGGCACGTCCAGAATCTCCGCCACCCAGCAATACTTCAACGGAATGTACTTTCCTTGACTGCAGCCGAAAATCTTGATGATCATTTTGATGACAATAACGGCAACGTTGAAGCACAACAGCTTGTCCCACCACTTGATTATCTCAGACGAAGACTTCATGTAGAACTCTGTGCCAAACCAGATAAGCACAAACGTTGCACCGATATATCCAATCGAGAAAATATCGACACGATAAGTTCCCGCGAGGAAAATCACTGCCACAGAAACCCAAATCATGATCTTGAAGACGAAAAACTTGAGAAGATCCATCATGGTCCTGATTTTTCCTTGGATTATGTAATTTTGCGACGAATCTGCGTTTGTGCCAACGGATTCAGCGGTTTCAGTGGCGATCGTGTTATCGAAGGAATTTATCTGCAAGTTGAATTTTCATAAAAACTTATTTCATGTAAAGCTTTCAGGATAATTAAAAAGCTTTCAAATTATATTGAAAGTTTTGAAAGTTGTCCAAAAGCTTTTGATGTTTGAAAACTCTATCGAAAGCTTTATTTTGAAAGCTTTAAAGAAAATTAGAAGCTTTCGATTAAGCTTTCAAAGCTTCAAAAAGCCTCGGTTACCTTGCAGTTCAGCAAAGTCAGCAGCAGAAAGTCGTAGATCAGCGTCTCTGGTTGTTCGTAAACTGTTTGAAAGCTTGCGTAGAGAAATTTCATGATTTCCATTGCTTTAGCTTCCACTCCCCTTCGTTCTGGACCTCTGCATGCTGCAAAAAACACGAAAAAGAGAAGAATTGTGCATTGAACGGTGACTGACACCATTACGGAAATTGATGCGATTCTCCAAAGTCTTTCGTGTCTCTCAAATCGGTGGGGAAGCAGAACAATCAGCCATACGATGTAAAATAGTGCGAAGACGTTGAGACGCGTGAAGATCACAATTATAAACATAGACAGAGTGATTTCCTTTCCATAATTGTAGAATCCGTAGTTGACAAGATACTTTAAAAGTGTCGAGAACGATTCGTCTGCATTCTGTCGATCGACGTCTTCAAAGACAACTGCTGGTGCTGTTTTCCATGGCCGCTTCATTCTTTGAGTAATTTTAATGGCACGTAGAACTGTGATCGCAACTAGGAATAAGAAATACGGGAAAACCGCAGCAAAAATATTTTCATTTTTCTTCAAGCCGAACCATTGTTCCGCGTTCTTGATGATGAAGTCAACTGAGAAGTCGATTCTGGGCACGTTGTTTTCGCACCACACATCTGTGTCCAAAGATCTTCGCATTGCCAAGTTGATATGAAACTCTTTCAGTTCCCATAACATGAGTGCACCAATGAAAAGGACAGACATCAATGAAATCACTCTGATAATTGCCAACTTGACCGCATCGTACTTGGAAAAGGCACCGATTGTCAGCAAAATCATTAACAAAATGTTGAACACTTGAATCTTCAGTTAGGTTAAAAATGTATTCGTGTTAGCTTTACATGTTCATAGACTTACGATGGGGCGGACAACACGACCGTATTTGAAAAAGTTTGAATTTTTGTATGGGATAAAGACTGCTAAAGACTGCTAAACCATACAAAACCGTTCTAATTTTTAAAAACGGTCGATCCCCATCAGACTTACCTGCATGCACATCAAGCAGAACATCGAAACAAAAATAAATTTCGTCAAATGAATTTCCAGGAAAGTTGAAAACTTATCCTGGAACTGAACGAAAATCTTGGAGTAATTCGATTGCACAACAAAAATCTGTAAGAACCACAAAATTAAAGTTTGGAAATCAAATTACAAGAACTTCTCACCTGATGATCTATTTTCTCCCTTCGAGCTTTTTCATCAATCGCCTTCTCGACACGTTTTAGGAATTGTGAGTGGAAATGATTCAACTGCAAGCCAGTCAAAAGAATCACCAGTGTAAATGGCAGTAACTTCTGGAACAACTCGCCCGTCTTAAACTTGTCAAGTCCGATTTCGTCTTGAAACGGGAAAACTGGGAAACTGTCGAACTGGTAAATGTAGATGAGCACTAGCGCAGACATTGCATAAGTGATCAAAGTCATCCAGAACAAGTACATAAGCTTTAGCCAGTGCTTGAATGAGAACTGGAACAGCATCACGAAAACCAGGAAGAATCCCATATTAACGATCTTGAAAAAAGTCACTTTTCCTGTGACTGACATCACAAACAGCAGCAAAACGATGATCCACATCAGGCCGACCACGCAAAACTCTTTCAAGGACGATAAAATCACTAAAAAGCTCCCTTCGGCCTTGTCTCTCTCGAAAATCATTTTCCGCACATTCTCTTCGAACAGCAAAGTTCGTTTGTGCTTGTTGATGATGCGTTCTTGAAACTTCTGCCGTATGGTGGTCCAAAACGTGATCATCATTAACGATTTGAACATCAAGTGCACTCCTGGGAACTTTTTAAACCTGATCAGCCCGAGTTGTTTTGGATTAACACTGCCAAAGATTATTGGACGCTCGTTGTCGGTGAAGTTCATGCTGTAGATGTAGTTGAAGACCAGCAGCCCGGTGGAATACAACACAAGCGCGGGACTTGAATTCATCATGAAGCGTCGTTGGTTCTTCCGTGCCCAAATCAAGTTCGCCCAGATCAGAAGAACGAAACCAAACCACGAGTGATAAACGATGCTCCAAATCATCATCGAAGAGTTTGTGATGATGTAAGCGCTCGAGAAGTATAAATTGGTGATGTTCCGATGCATCGCTGCTATTAAGTTCTGCTTCTTCTTCTGAGTCAAGGATTTGTGTGGCATTGTTGGGGCTTTAAGCGCTGGCAACAGTTTCATGATTTTTTTGACGACCTTCGGAAACTTCTTCAGTCCTTCTTCTGTTTTCTTCGGTTCGACTTTCTGTGCCATTTTCTTTTTTTCTTCTCGTTTTATTGAGTTCTGTCAGACATAAAATTAGAAAATAAGATAAGTGAGATGAAAAATTATCATGAAACAAACTTACATTAATAGCACGACATGTCAAAGTCAGTATGAAATGTGTAACGACAAGCATAAACGGGTTGATATATTCGTGAATGTTCAGTGATCCATTGAAAGAAGCCACACCTGATTGATCTAGAAATATCTTTGACAAGCCCGAGATTCGGAAGACCACGTTTTCATTGGTTACAAGCGACTGAATCGATGGCGTTTGGTATAAAATTATCGCAGTCACGTGGTTGCACAGAACAAACGAAATAAATCTCAGCAGTTTGGCGAACTTTTGTTCCAACCTCTGATTGCAAGCCAGCCATGTTGATGTGATGAGAAAGCACGCAAAATAAACGCTGTTGAGAATCGACGGCTGCATTACACCGGCAATGCACAAAGACATTGTCGAAGCGTAAGTTCCAACGTTTTCTATGTTCCACTGCACTTTCTTCAAATTGTTGTCACCATTTTTGCCATTACCGACAACGACTTCCTTCAAATTGCTAAGTTCCACATGCTGAGCTTTCAAAATCATTTTGTGTAAACAGTAAAACAGCAAAGACGACACAAAAGCTGTAATTTCAGGCATCATCCAATTCAGTATTTTGATCAAACTGCAAGGAAAAGATATTTAACGACAAAACCTCTCAATCAAAGAGCGTTGAACGCACCTGAAGTCTTCAAAATATGCAAATCCGATGGTTCTATGGAGCTTCATCAACGTTTTGTCTTGTGGTGGCAAGTAGAACCACGCAATTTGAACCGATATTTGACAGATCAGAGCCGTTGTCGCAACAAATACGAATAATTTGAAAAATCGTGCAGCACAAACTTCAGGGAAGATCAAAGTTAGTGGCTGTACAACAACTCAATTAACATGCAACAAACCACTTGACTTCTGCATTCGCAATGGGATACACGGCAGAATGAACAGAAAAATTGCGTTCAACAGTGAAACTCCTGAGGGGCGAACGGCGATGCCTAGAAAATTGTGAAACTTTAAGAAACTGTTCGTTGACTAGTTTATTCAGCTTCTAAACTTACAACCGCACAGGATCACGGCCAATATGACACGGTAAAAAATCGATGTTCTGAAGAATGTCTCCATTACCGCAGTTTTAAATTTAGTTCACTAACTTTTATTTGCTTGCTTCAACTTTGACAGTTATAAACTGAAAAAAAAAACATTTCAAAGGTTGCTGGAAAACTTACTAGTCAGTAGCTTGGCTTCGATTTGAGCTTTTTTTGAAGTTGTCAGCGCACTTATTGGCTTCTTTACAGGTTCAACAAAGACATTGAAATTGTTTTGCATGCTGACAACTGCTGTTTGTGATTCGTCCCCGAAGAAGAACTTGACAAAGACAAAACTTACAACGCTTTCTTCCTGCTTTCTTCTGCGTTGGACCAAAAGATTGTGGAAGAAATCATCAAATGGACCCGTAGTAACATTGAAGTCAATTGTTGACGTGCAGGTCAGTTGGATGCTAACAAAATAAAGATGCTTTTTTATTTGTTTGCGAAGAGACAAAAAATTAAACTAGAAACAGCTTAAAATAAAAGAGAAAAAAAAAAATATTAGATATCTTAATAAATTTTTTTATTGAGAAGCCAAAGATTTGCCATTTTTATTCCCATTTAAACACAAAGTGTTTACTTAATGCTTCCTTTTATGGGTCAGAAGGTTTCCATCTTTGTTACTTTTCTGTTCCATCATGTCAATTTTAATAACAAAATCGTGTCATAGCTGGCCAATTAAAGGACATATTTCAAATAAGTTGTATTCACATAGTCAATAAATGGCTTGACATTAGACGGTTTCTAGCCAGATTTCAACAGAATTTTGTAGCTAGGGACCGGAAAACTTCAAAATGTTTCCAGAACTACTAGTCTTGGGCTTTGTGATCTTTTGCACGCTTTAGATTTCAAATTCGGTTGAACAATCCCGACGCATAATAGTTTTTGTATCACAAACTTCTTGTAGTCACATTGGTATCAACACGAATTTCGAGCTGCGCACACAGAAGCTGAACACGAACGAAGAAACCGGATCATTGTCATTGTCAATGGCGGCGCAGTTATCGGGGGCAGCCGGGAAACTTTCGCATCGTTTACCCGTTCTTTAATATTCTGCACCTATCACCTCGTTCTCCAGTCGTGCCTTAATGTCGTACCTGTTGAGAAAATTGCCATAGTTCTCGCACGTATTTAATTCTTCTTGCGATAAAAATCTTCGCTGCGATGAACTCCGGAGATTCTGTCCCAGCCGTTTTCGGGTGGAACTTCATTCCAATCACATTTTCTAGTAGCGAAAATTGTTTTTCATAACTTTAACGAGAAGAAAATTATTCGATAATGAACTGAAAGTGGATTAATAGTTCGGCGAATAACTTTGCAGTTCTCTGAGTGTATGAATCATAATCGTTTCATTGGAAGTTATGAAGTGACATAGTGAAGGATTATGGCTCAATTGAAAGATCTGCAGTTTGTCTTTCGAAGTTAAATTATCAAATTTTATTTTAGTTTTCAGCCAAACATGAGCTTCCAGATAAGTTGTACATTCTGAACTCATTTAAAACGGAAAATTACAGTTCAA
>JPYR01000261.1:0-17432 GCA_000775305.1 Belgica antarctica
TTGGCCGCGAAGGGACCTTGTTTCGGGTTGGCCACGAAGGGAGAAACGGCCTAGTAGTTTTTTTTATTGTGCATAAAACTTGCTCATCGTAAATTGATCCTGAACAAAAAAAAAAACAAAAATTCGTCTGTGCAAGATTACAAAATCGCTTAATCTGGATATCAAACAACTGCCAAGATAGAAGTTTATACATCAATGGATCTTGGAAATGTCGCCAAGCGGTACAAGTTCTTTGCAGTTGACAAGTTTGCAAAGAAAGCTATAATTTGGCAAGCTGAAGAGCCGTAAATTCGTGACTTTCTCAACGATG
Source organism: Belgica antarctica (assembly GCA_000775305.1). Taxonomy (NCBI): domain Eukaryota; kingdom Metazoa; phylum Arthropoda; class Insecta; order Diptera; family Chironomidae; genus Belgica; species Belgica antarctica. The sequence goes on from JPYR01000261.1 coordinate 311, forward strand.
ACATCAGAAGTTTACATCAAAGAGTGCTCTAATCTAATTACTCTAATCTTGTCTCAATTTCTAACGAATCATGCTTTATACTCCAATTGCGTAGATAAATTTACTTAACGAGATAAAGTGTATAGATAAAGTGACGAACTTCGGAGCATTTTTTGACAAACATAACCTCAAAATTTTATTCTTTCTAAAATTCTGCTTCTCAATGAAGAAAAACTGCTTGATTCGAATATTTATGATCTAAAATTTTGAATGTGAAAGAAAAATCTCTTAAATTCTGTAAAATTTGCCCCTAAAAACGGATTCTCCGATCAACACAGTTTCTAAACGACTAATTGCTCAAGCGAATCTAAATTGCTTCAGATTTGCTGCAAATTGCTCGAACCAGATTGTTCCAAAATGTAGAAATAATTGTACTTTGAGTAAATTCAAATTCAATTTAAATTTTGGCATGCTTTCGAGAGAAGACGGGCAGCTTTTACCCGAACACCGATTGTGCAAAGAGAGTTAATTTGAGTTTCGTTTCTTCGCTCGCCCTTTTTGTTGTTGATAAAAACATAAAAGATGGAAAACTTGTTATCCAAAAAACGGGAAAAAGAAGTTGGAAGCAATCGGTATCGTTTGTTGTGCGAACTTGCAATTTTACAGCGAGCCAAAAAGGCCAAAATTAAAATTTATCTCTTGAAATAAGGCTTTTCAATGCATTGTTTTGTTTCCAATGGTTATTAATTTAGAAGCAGCTAATAATACGGAATAACTGCAAGCAGCCGAGAAAGCGAAAAGATTGCAAAGAAGTTGAAAATTGGATCAAATAAGTGGCCATCGTCGGTTGAAAATGGTTGAAACGCAAATGTGCTAACAAGAACAGCAAATTCCAGTGATAAAATTGACACTACAATGCAGGCCAATGTAAAGAAGAATCAAGGCGTTGACAAAACACGAAAGCAAAACTTTTATTACTTACAATGTCGTGAACTCTGTTGTCGTAAAATTAACATTTCGAGGTTGAAGAACTCGCCGAGTTTTTCACAATTTGCCAGCGAAGCGGCACACAAAAGACAAACAAACGGAATCGAAATTGCAAAAAGAAATTGCTCAATTTGACGGATTCAAACGGAATGAAACATTAAAATTGCATTTTTTCTCCATTGTATTTAATTGTGCAAATAAAATTGCTTAATGTTTGCCGTTTGTTGTGAGGAATTAATCAAACAATCAAAACGTACCTCAAAGCGCAATTTCCATCGAAAGTCAAGAAAAACAACAATTGCATAATGACTTTCTCGAATGAATGTGAAATTGTTTAATTCAACGATGGCAAACTTAGAAGCCTTTTTGTGCTGATAGAGTGCTTGAGTTGAGGTACAAATAATTTGAGGCTATAAGTTAGAAACCTTATGAGTTATCAGTAAAATTGTTGTAATCAAAATCTAGAGATGAAAAAATTCATTATTTTATCCTGAACACTTGCTGAACCTGTGACGTCACTTTAATCAACCCCTTTAAGAACAAAACTTATTTCAACTTGCAACCAAATAACCGGAACCAAAATTCTGAATCAAACGCAAACTTCTTTTGCAAACGAAGTGAAAACCCAAACAATTATCGGAAAGCAAGTCGCTATGGTGGCGTGTCACGAACTTGGGTCTTTTGTAATGAATTCTTCAGTATCAAGTGGTAATATCCGTGTAATTTTCATCTCTCGTCGAGTACAAAAGCGTTTGAACTTCTGCAAGCAATTGAGTAATTACTGGGAATAATTCATACCTTTCATTTACCCGTTTTCAGAAGCTCGTTTGCTTTGTTCGACGGCACTTTAATTGCGATGAGTTAAAAATGGAAGACGATGGCACTCCGAACAGCCCATATCACTCATGAAGGCAAATGATATTTAAATTATTGAACGTGGAAAAGTTAGTAAACTCAGCTACTTAAAAACATATTTCATTCCCATCAGAATTAAAATGGAACATTAAACGAAGATCAAAGACAGAAAAAGGTTTTTGGGGTTGGAATGGAAGTTTTGTTTCTTTTTTTGAGATAATTGAATGCTTTTGTCGAGTCCACATAAATATGAAAATGTATAAATGGAAAATGACAAAATTCCTTTAAGAACAAACTTAAAGCGATGGTTCGAACCCTACGTTTACAATAGTGAACTACAATTAATAACTTTTTTAAAATTTTCAAAAACATTTTTTTACTTTTTACAGCCATCCTAACACTCACACATTCACCCCTTGTTCGCCACGGATGGTAGAAGAATTAGAAACAATTATCATTTTTCAGTAGAGTTCAGTAAGCATTGCACATTAATATCTCCAAAGCATCCATTTATAAATTATTGACTCATGTTAATTTGTTTCGGTTTTTGCGCACGAAAAAAGCCGAGCGGCAAGCAACGTTAATGTGGTGTTTAGGAAGAAATGGCTGAAATATAGAAGCGAAGCAATTTAGAAGTCGAAAGAAATGTGGAAATTATTCATAATCATAATTGAAAAATGGTTGGATCGCTCGAAGAACAATTAAATTCTCAAATTCATTTTGGTTCGTTATTGATTTTCTCTTCCATTCCATTTCATAGCCGAATTGTACACACAGGAATCTAATTAAAATCTCTGTTCGTACTCCACCTCTCACAGAGGTGTCGATTGAAAGCGAAGTTATTAAACAATCATTGTTACTGCGCCTATGACTCTGATCGACCACAATTTTCCACGCTCCAGCTACAAAGCGCGACGCACAAATCGAATAAATGTATTTTTAAATAGACGATGCTTTGCATTCATTGTACGTCGTCGGCGGCTTTGGAGTAATTTGGGATGTAGGTAGTTAGGCAATTGTGCTTGGCTCTGTTTTATCGTTATGATGTTCATTGTATGTTCAAAGCGTGGAGAAATTATCCAATTTAACGGTAAATAACTTGAATTTTGTTAAGATTATGGGACTTGAGGTGGCAGTTGGGTTGGAAGATGGAGTTTGGTGTTCTGGAGGCAAAAAATATCTTTGTTTATGAAACTTAAATCATAATTGCTAAAAAAAAGCTGTAATGATTACTATAAAAGCTAGATTTATTTTCTAATTATTAATTTTGTAGATTTTGAACCATCTCCATATTGCATTTCAAATAAATTTTATTCTTTCTCAACTTCCCCTCATCATTATCTTCCTTTCACAATCGCAAAATCCACTTAATTAGCTGCAAACTCATCAAAAGCAACCCAGTAATTTCCATGCTGCCCGCAACTTTCTTTAGAAACGCCAAATTATCATAATTCTTGCAAATAAAGTTTCACACATTGTTATCCTTAACGCCGACATAAAAATTGCCAGGCATCAATGAAATCCACACATAACGCAATAATCATATACCCTCGCACGCTCTTTCTTTTCCGTCTAGCACCGGAGCCCAGTATAAAGCTCAAACATTATTTTATGTTTTTCAATAAACAATTTGATTTATTAATGCTCGAAATACAATTTCTTCTTTCTTCTCGGGCCATCGTTTCGTTTTTGCTACGCTATTACGATTTAAGCCTACACAAGTGAAAAATAATGAAATTGATTTCAGAGTTTTTTATGAGCGCTTTTTCCGAATAAATGTTTGAACAACTGGCGAGGGAAAATAAACTGTATCAGCACAAAAGCTTTTCAAAGAAGTAAATAAGGCGCGGGCTGTGATTGTGTCGGTGTTCGGTGACTGCCAACCAATAACAGCGCGCTCCACGCCCCTTCGTGCATTCACTCGCACATAAAGAAATAACCAACATTATGCTGCCTACTCGCAACATAAATATTTGTACAATCACAAGCAGAGCTGAGATCCATTGTTGTTACGTAACCAATTGCCAATGAAAGCGGAGAAAAGAAGCTTTTTTCAGCGTTTCTGTTTATGTATCGATGTTTTATGGTTCTTCGGTGTCAGTTGGTGTGGTGGATGGCGCGAGAGAGTCGAAATCACAAACTTGCGCCTGTATTAAACAAATAAATCACTGTTTACATTTTTTCCTCGAACAAAGCACTCAGCACTGCTCGTGTATACTTTATACCGCTTCAGTTTGGCGTTGTTTTCCGAGGGAAAATTGAATAAAAAGCTTACCAGAGTTCCGCCCTAAATATTTGTTAAAGATTTTTTGCCGTTGAGTTGGTAAAAGGCGAGCAGCGAAAGAGAAGCGAAAAAAGGCAAAAAATTAATAAAAGCTGAGAATGGATACGAGCACAACAACAGCAACATGCAATTCCAAATTTCAACACCTTTTGTTGATTTGATAAAATAGTCTCGTAAAACAATCGCAGCTTGAACGACACGAAAAATATTTTGCTAAGCGGATCGCGAAAAAAAATTCTTCTGGTGAACTGTGAATATTTGTTTGTGATTTAAGTGCAAAAACATTAAAACATGAAGTACAACTTGTGATTAAAAGAAGTTTTTAAAAAGAAAAAGTTTAGAAAAATATTTTCGGAGAATTTTTGCATAAAAAAGTAACAAAACAGTAAATGCGACAATGCCACGACCGTCTCGGGAACAGTGCGAACAAAAGCCGCCGTATTCGTACATAAGTTTAACTGCCATGGCTATCTGGAGTAGTCCCGAAAAAATGCTGCCACTCAGTGATATCTACCGGTTTATCACAGACCGCTTTCCTTATTACCGAAAAAACACTCAGCGGTGGCAAAACTCGCTTCGACACAATCTGAGTTTCAACGATTGTTTTATAAAAGTTCCTAGAAGGCCTGATCGGCCGGGAAAGGGTGCTTATTGGACACTTCACCCGCAAGCATTCGATATGTTTGAAAACGGAAGCTTGTTGAGGCGAAGGCGGCGATTCAAGTTGAAAAAGAACGACAAAGACACTTTGAACGAAGAACTGGCGGCGCTGGCCAACATAAATCGCTTCTTTCTCGCCCAACAGCAAGGAATTGCAATCAACGACAGCTATTACCAAACGCGACCACCGAATGAGCAACCGTTACCTCCGCATCCGATTGTCACGTCGCCCATCCGATGCTCGATATCGCCCTCAACGATGCTTCAATCGCCAAAGGTCCGTTCGAAGAAGCAGGAAACTAAAACGAAACCGAAAAAAGCTTTCACGATTGAGAATCTGCTGATGAAGGATAAGAACTACACAACTTCGCACAGCGAACAGATTATCGATGTTGACGACAGTGAACCTATGTTGACGCCTCATTCACCATCGGCAATGTCACAGACAATGGTGACACATTCGCATCAACCGAAATTGCCTCCAGCTTCGACTCTTCTGCCAGGTGCGATTCCGTTCTTTCAATATCCGCACGCATCAGCTGCCCTCAGCCAAATGGGCTACGATTTACCAATTCATCCGCTTCTGATGATGAACCCCTTGCTACCTTCGTCGTACTTTCAACATAGCTATTACCCACCAACTAGTTCACATCAGATCCAGTCGAATCTCCGATTAGTGTAGATGCGTCCGAGGTGATAATTGAAGGTTGGACAAAAAGTTTCCAGAGGCTGTTTTCTGAATAACTTAATTCTAGTGTCAATGTTCGTCGTCTGTAAAGGGGAAATCGAACTAGATTGGAAGGAAGATTTAGTGATGAAGAAATTGTAAGTGGTAAAGGTTCAAATCCTTTAAAAATATGTCTTGAGGTTATAAACTTTTTGTAAATTTTGACTTTAAGCTAAGCCAAAAAATTCTTCAAGTTCTTGCAGAATTTAAACACCTTTTAGACCTCGATGTTTCAATTCTGCAAATCAAAAGTGTCAATCATTTGAATCATCACAAGATCAGCATTCAAATTGGCTTTATTTCGCTCTAAAATGTTCCTGAAAATCTTTGTGCAAAAACAAGTTTCACACTGTCATGTTTAACCGCAAAATAAAATTCCGTTCTCGTGCTCAAAATAGCCGCAATAATTTATGCGAGAATTAATTTAATTATGGCAGACAATTTAAACTTAATCTCAGGTGTTATCTGTAATAATTCTTTTATTAATCGACAAGCAAGCTGCACGGAACGCGGTCTGCCGGAGTGTGTAAATCTTAAACAAATTTATGAATCTTCGTTCTTTAACTTTGTACTCTTTAATTATGCAAATTTTCTCGCCGACTTTTCTTGTCTTGATTGTACAAAAATGTAAATTTTGATGTCAGATTTGAGTTGAATAAAGCAACTTTTATTGATTGTGATCGAAAAAAACCGGACATTCTCCGATCCTTGTCTGAACCGCGAAATAATGAAGTCTTCAGTGATTTCGCTTAAAAGGGGGATTATTGAAGTTCTGTTTATGATTTTCGACATTTGTTTGAGCTGTTTAAAAGTGAGCAACGACGAGTGGATAATAAATCTTCTTCAACGTTGAACGCAGGCTGAAAAAGGTGTATGAAAAGTGTATGAAAAACGGAATAATAAGACAGAACAATGATGATTAAAAACGTTAAATATCCAGCCCTTTCATGTTAACTTCTTCTTGTCCAACTGTAAAATGATAAATTCAACTTAAACACGCAAATTACTTCAATCTTCAAACTCGTTCACCAAAAGGATAATCACGATTATGAGATTAAACGTTGGCACATTTCTTGCTGTTGAACTGCTGAAGCGGAAACGAAAAATTTGAAAATTATTCAGGAAGAAACTAATGAAGTCAAAATTAATTTTGTGCAAAGTTATAATTGAAAACATGAACAATTGGTGCTTAAGTAGTGAAATGGAATATGCATATGGATGAATTTTTTTTAAAAGGGCCACTCTTCGGTTTTGCGATTTGAATGACAGTCCTCTGGTTTATGGCGCACGGTCTCGTCACAAAATAAGCGAAGAAAATGTTAACAATGAAACCGAATAAACATATGAATTGAAAGCTGATCATTTCCATAGTTAGAACTTTTTGTGATGATCGCTTTGCCAGCAAAGTGCGACAAAAAGTGGAGCGACTTTCATTCAAACTGCGATTGTCAGTTAAAAGAGTGGCACTTTCAAAATTTTCTCGTACATATGTTATAAAAAGGATTTAAATTTGAAGAGTTTATTTAAACTCATCAAAGTTTTGATAAACTTGAGATTGCAAGAGTTCTATGTTTTTGGAAGATTTTTGTTTCCTTAGCAATTCTGTAAAACTTTTTCCTTTAGAAATTAATCATAGTCGAGTAATTTCATTAATTATTCTCAGCATGAACCAAATCGATGCACCAAACCAACCTAAACTTATAATTTGATAAACGATGCAAGTGTTGTTTCAAAAAAAATCAACAGAAGAGCGACTTTAATCGTTTTTGCAAACTTTACTTTAGTTTCTTCAAATAAAATTCTGCTTAATTTATGGCAAACGGAATCAAAATTAAAGGTTTAGTGAACTGCATTTAAATTAATGATCGCTTTTGATAAAGACAGTCTTCACCAACACCTCAGTACAAGACATAGAGTAAAAAAGAATTTGCATAATTTCCTTTTCGTACTCATAACGAAACAGAATACACAGTAAAATGTGTAATTTTGGAGTTTATTTGACGAGATCACGAAGCTCCCTAGGTTGATTCGTCGTTAAACTTTTAATATCTGTGAAATTAACATAAAAACCTCTAAGTCCCTTGTTTCCCCTAGTTTATTGTGTCAAAAAAGTATTTTTAATGCCGGAGACATATGTGATACATCTCCATGTTTTGTGTGCACATAAACACTCGATAATTGCAGTCCAGCTCTGAGACAAGAAGAAAGCTAAATATCATCTAATCTGATAATGACCACGTCAGACGTTGTGACGTGGAAATTGAAACATGAAAGCTTTCCTTCACTTGGCATAGACACGGCTATAAAAATGATATACGACGACTGCCTTTTATGTGCCACTTTGTTGGAATAAAAATGTATAAAAAAGATTATCTCATCACATGCATCTGATGTTGAGCAATTAGCTTGTAAAAGTCACTACTGAACTGCTGCCATTTCACATCCCAGCCAGAAAATTATGGCTCCGAACAATGCCCGCGTCCGACAAAGGCAAAACATCTGATTACACTTTGCTTTGAATGGAGTTGCAATAAAGATAAAACGAAGAGGTATTTAGTCATAAACACACCTGTTGTTTATCAAATAGCTCGCTAGCAGCGTCTTTTCTGCAAATTCTTGGACTTAGGAATTGACATGATTACGTTTAACTGCTGTGCAATCTCTCAAAGTGAAGTAAACAAATGAAGCGATAATTCAGGATGCCAGCTTCCAAAAACTACTTGAACAAGTGCAGACAATTTTTGTAGGAATTAAACTTATTTAAAATGATGCTTTGACTAATGATCAGAACAGTTCGACTAAATCTTCATCCTTTCGCAACTTGAACCAGACGCTTTTCTTGCAATGTGCCGTGTTTAGGCTACTTTTCGTTTAACAAATATTTTCCGCTCAAACGAGCGCTTAAAATATTTAATTTCACATAATTAAATCAACACAGTAAACACGTACGGCGCGCGAAAACATTTTCTTCATTCACCGTCGTATGTATGCGTGGATAAACTTCATGCGTCTTTCGTCATTTGGAATATTCGCTTGCCTGCTCACAAACACTTAAAAATGCTTCACTTTTAATTGAAAATTATCCGTGACAAATTTCTATCGTGAGCGAGCCCAGCCGTCGATTCAAGCAGAAAGCATTTCTCAGAGGGTTTTCATGCAAAACATTATTTTTCGTGTGGAATCCCTGCCAAAGAAAATGTTTAAGCTACGACACTCACTTTGCAGGTTCTTCTTAGTGTAAACGAGTGTAAACAAAGTTGCAAGAAAATTTCAAGAGTGATTCAAGAGAATTTATTGCCAGAAATGGTAGCAGTCTTCCGGCAAATGGGGTCAATCCTAAATACTGACTTGAACTGAGTGAAGAATTTTGAGATTTTTGTCAAGTTTTCTGTTTCAGAATTGTTTTTAAATTTAAATATCGTGCGCTGATTAAGATTTCTGAAACCTTAAATGAGAATGTGTGACACTATTTGTGAATTATCTAGTTAATCCACGACCGTCGTTTTGTCACATACTGCGTTGATGTTTTACTAATTTGGGAACATTTCCAGCTAATTTTATCACTTAACATTGTTGAAAAGTTTTTAAGATACCCAATTAAGCTAGTAATTGGGTAATTGAGCCAATTAACAATTAGTAAAAAAAACCCTTAAAAATTATTAGAAATTATCAAAAATCCACTTTATATTTTAGCATCTATTAAAGAAATAATATCTCAGCCAAATCAGCACATTAACCTTCAACCAGAGATGAATTTAGACTTTAGACTTAGCTTTAGACTTTAGACTTTAGGTATTTTTTGGCGTTTTCCAGCTATAGCTTTAGCTTTAGCTTTAGAGTTTTTTCAAGGACCAGCTTTAGCTTTAGCTTTAGCTTTAGAGTTTTGAAAAACTTCAACTTTAGACTTTAGCTTTACAGTTTGTCCCTTTAGCTTTAGGGTTTTGAAAAACTTCAACTTTAGACTTTAGCTTTAGAGTTTAAAAAAAGTCTAAATTCAACCTCTGCCTTCAACGGTGTCATTCGGTTTCTGTTTTTTGTTTTAAAGGACGAAGCTGTTGAAAAGCTTGTTCACAGACTAAAAAGCTTGTTGATTCTAGTTTGAGCGACATCAACGCTTGATAGAGCATTTCTATGCGTGCTGATCGCGTTCCTGTTGATTCAAGAAGACTAAAATCTTTCTGTGAAGAACTTCCACACCCAAGAAGATATCTTAAGTAGAAGTAAAATCTCGCCAACTTCTTGATTTTTTTTAAGTTAACAGAAGCAGAGTTAACTGTTAAATTTAATTTGATAAAGCAGTTGAGTCTTTAAATAAAATTCAACTTTAAGTCAAATTTCTAAACCGATTACAATTGATTTGTTTAAATTAATTGGTTGAATTGGTTATTCGTTTTTGAGCCAAAAGAGCCAATTAAACAATTACCAATTAATTGTTTTGCGAACCCTACTTCTCATAACATTTTAGAGTTGTTTATCAAAACTTTTTTTTGCGTTTCAGAGTATTCAATTAAATTCCTCAAAAAAAAACACATAACGAAAACATCCACTACTACTAACCCTTCACAAGCCCCTTCAAAAAATTCTCGATGAATGTCAAAAGTCACATTTGCATTGAAATTCATAGTTGGCGCACTTTCAATCATTTGTCATCTTCTCTCTTCACCTAAATGTCTCAATGCGCTTTTCATCCTCCATGCACCGACCATTTAGACAACCCACGAAACTTCTTCTGACCAACATCGCTTATTACGAACCATTCTTCTCGAGTTAATAATCTTGTGGTGCTTAAAAATGCGCAGTAAAAACATCCAAACACGTCAATTAAGGCTCAAAATGATGGTCAAATAAAGAAAATTTGCATTTTCATGCTATAATAAAATTCTTTTGTCCCCAACAACCAGAACTAATAGTCGCATTTGCATTCAAAAGTGCAAGTTTGAATGGTCGCGATTCGTCACGAAAGTTTCAGTTGAGAATCGGCGATTTCATGTTGAGACTCCTCAACCACACATGCTGGGCAGAAAATCAGCTTTTATAAAAAAAACGCCGACACATCGCTTATCGCGCGAAAATACTTCGGCGAAGAAGCGGATTTTTTAGATACATTACACAAAAACTGATTCAAACCGGATCGCACGCTCGCATGCGTCGCAATTTCCCCCGACGTGTTTAAACTAGAGATGAAATGAAAATAAACCAAATTCAATTAACGTTTTATCTACGTTTGGTGTGAAAAGATTTCCGAAATTAATTTGTTTTGATGAACACAACGATACCGCTTGGGGCTCGACTCTGTGTAAACTGTCTGCTGATCAAATGTCGTGGTGAGTCGGGGATGCCTTGTTCAGGTAATGTGATACGTCGGCGAGAACGTTTTCTCAGGAAGTTCTTAACAAATCTGGAAAATTCTGAACAAATTAATTTCCATATTTTCATCAGGCAACCCCAGACGAAAATTGAACTAAAAAATAATAATTAGTGCACGTCTATTTACATCATCTTCCCCCTCAAACTTCCCACATTTTCATTAAATTTTCCGCGAAACTTTTCGAGTTTTTCGGAAGCACTTCCAAAAACTGTTAAACTTATTAACAATTTTTAGCGGGTATCTGGGTTAGGTAAATAATGGCAAATAAGGCCAAACACAAGTATCCTACAATTTTGAAGTACCCGTGGTATTTATTTCGAATAAAAATCATGATTCTTGTAACTGAAACAAACTCGGAACGATCTATAAATAATTAGGTTCATCAGAGACGTATAAATGTTTGTTAGTGTATGAGAAATGACCTTGACGATTAAGTAATGAAAACATAGCTCAAACGCCGGTATAAATCGACCGATGTCAAACTCATTGTATTACAGAAGTTTTGGGAAATATTGCAACGGGGACCACTTGCCTGATAAGAACTAAACTTAATCGCCTTGATTCCATTGCCAATTTCAATTGAACTTGCGAAACTTGTTATTGACGAAATCTTGTGATTGATATCAAGCGATTAAATGCGCAATATTGCCATAATTTGGGGTTTGACGAAAGCAACCTCTTCAATCAACAAACAAGTGGCCGATTCTCTTTAGTTTTATCTGCTGGTATGTCATATCGCGCTTGTAATTCCATTGTTGCCCGCTCTGTTGATTGTCATGCTGCGTATTAACTGTTCATTTCCGAAATAGTCACGTTTCGTTATGAAAACTGCAATTGCGCAATGTTTTTTTTACAGAATGTAAACAAATTCATGTCAATTTCGTAGATAGCGAGATTGATGAAGTCGCCGCCAGTCGGTTATTGTCCTATTCAAGTTGCATCATGCATTAAATGGACAAGCTGACAAGAACGCGATGTATTTCCATGTATTTCGAATACGATAACAAGTGTTCATCATGTCGGAAGGATTTATTTCGCAATTTTTCAGGCGCCTTGAGAGTTTGTTTGTTCGGATTGTACCTTTGTAAGGTCACAAGGTTTTCAGGTAAAAATTTATATGAAATTTTATTTTCAGAACTTTCTGTTGACTTTGATTTTCAGGATGACTTTTTTCAACGCACTAATTCCTCACTTTCGTATGGTCCCCAAGAAGAAAGCATTGTTGTAGCTACGTCAAGCCCGTGTCACCAACGCATGTCTTAAATCGGTTTATATTTCGCCGGCTGTATACTTTTTCCATCAACTCGTGATGCTCCATGTGTCTCTCAATAAATTAATTTGTCTCGCTTGCCTAAATTAAATGCCCAGGCGCACACATAGGCAGCCGTCAAAAGATTTCGATTGTGTTCTTCCGTCTCCTATGTGGTGGAGATCACGTACTGCTTGTTTATTCACGGACGCAGATTGCATTATCGTCATTTGGAAAGTGTGGAAGCCCAACTGATCTTACTCACTCTTTTAATATGATCTCAGAACGTAGTTCTAAGCATGACTAATTAGAATTTATGCGATTTTTTCTGTTGTTACTTGAAATGACCTCAAACAATCGACAACAACAATTGGATCTGGGATAGCATCCAAAAATGATGTTTGATGTTAATAGAAGCACGTAGTTGTGAATCTGGCTTGTTTTTATGGTGTTTCTACGAATCCACCTACGCAATCATGACCTTAAATTCTCTCGCTCCCGTTCTGGAATTCATTCTCACGGGTATTTGGGTATTTTACCTTTACCGGTGTGCGATCTCTAACCGGTTTAATCAGGCGCCGCGATATTCCCAGACCGTAGCGAAAACAGTCATTGACGGACGGCCGTTAAAATGCTTTTCAAAGCTGCTTCGTAAACAAACATTGAATATGCACGAACAAGAGTCAGCGAGAAGCCACATGAAAACTACTCGAAGTTTGTCCAATTTGTTTGAGGTATCAAAAAAGCGAGAAAAAAGGCACAATAAACAAGTCCGAAAAGTTAAACAAATACAAAAATACGAACTGCGCCAACACCATCGCGTTGAAAGGCAAATAATCTCGCGCCAAGCTCGTTGTGAATTCATTCATTGCTCGACAGCCAAAGTGAGAAGAAGTGAAAAGAAAAATTTCCGCACTCAAACAAAATATTTTCACGCAGACCGTTACCGGAGAGAAAGAAATTTTCTGATATTTATAAACATTCTGAAAGTGAAATTTGCTCGTTTACTCGTGACCGAGAAAATACGTCAAGAACACCGTTCGCTAAAAACGCTCGCAAAAATCTTAGACACATTTTATCACATTTGCGGCTCGTAAATAACTGACGAAATGGTTTTGGCACCAGAAATAATGATCCCGCCTCGTCGAAACTCGTTCAATGGACCAGAACCCGCCTCTAAGTCGCCCACGAAGAGTCACTGGTGGGATTTCACCTCAAAGCTCAAGCCATCCAGCAGCATCCATAACATCCACACAGTCGCCATCCAAAAGCTTCGGGAATCCAAATGGTTTGACCAGGACGAAGAGCGGCTGTTTTGTGCAGTTATCGAGTCCGGATTTATCGTTGAAGTCATGTTGAAGGAAGGCAGTGTAGAAGACAACAAATCACATTACGGCGTTGTCAGTGTGGAAGCAAAGAAAAGTGAGTGTTATCAAAAAAAAAACAAATAATCAGCTTAAATATTCAAGTGAGAATTATTTTTAATTCGTCTGCGTAAACATGTGCGATGTGCGTAAACATTCCATAAGAAACAAGTTCATCGTTAATCCTTAAGTTTTATAACGAAATATCACGCAATATCGACTGCGATTCACGTCAAGTGCTTTTATCGCTTTCCTGTGAAGTATGGCCATATGCTCCTTATCGCAGACCGCATTGATTTATTCTTTGCGACGCAGTTGTCAGTTGTGCAAATAACTCGCCGGCAGAAACAACGAAAATAATTCTAGCTTGTGAAAGTGAAAGCAAGCAGAAAGCTGTTTTTGCTGTCACGTGTCGTTCACACTGTCACAGGTCATACAAAGCTCGTCACTAAATATTTTCTCCCTTTTGTCTCTATTTTTGGTCGCGTAGACAAAAAGCCCACAGCAAGCGATATTTTCGTTTACACCGTCAACAAGCAAGACAACAAGTTGAAAGTGATCAAGCTGAGCGTCGCCGAGCTCTGGAGACAGAACTACAAAATCAGAATCAACAACATTAACGACAAGAACAAGAAGGCAAATGCTGACAAGGAAATCAAAGCCCAGATAAATTACGCCATGAAGCACAAAGTCGTTTTCCACAATTCTCTGCATTTTGTCGGTAAGTCCTTCAACAAGATCTCGTTAATTTTCACGTTTTCACGCAAAATTCTTCATGTCGTTACCAGATTTTTGCAGATACGGCGAACAAGTCGAGCTGCGGAAGCGTCAAGTGTCGGAATCTGTGAAATGGGGCTCCGTTGGACTGAACGCTGGGATCTTCATGCTTCAGCGAGAGAAGAGTCATTCGTTCTCGAAATAATCAGTGGAAATCCACTCACGAGACGAAACGTGACCAGCGCGCATTTTCGATAAGTTTATTTAGTAAATAAGATTTTGTTTGTAAGAAAAACCTTCGTGGTACGCAAACGAACTGTCATTAATCATGTGTTAGTTAAGTCTATGGAAAATATTTATTCGTTATCGACGTTTTGTGATAAGAGATTACTGGATATTTGAATGACAAACGGAATAAAACACGCTTTTGTTCTTATCGTCATTTACGACTTTGCTTATTGACTTGTTACACTGCGATAAGCCCAATTAATTACCTTTCAGACAAGCTCGGCTCTGCTTCGCACAAAAATTCTTTTCAGACGACATCACGCCTTCTGCGCCGTAAGTTTCGAGCACAATTCTCCACATTCTTCTCGAGACCAACACTGGATTTTCAAAGCGCCTGTCAATTCTCTTGATGGCCATTAAAATGCGATTTTATGCCTCTTCAATCGAGCTGAGAAAACATCTAACGAAGGAAAAACATTTCGCACAGCCAAATGCAATGTTTTTCTGAAGAATAGTCGAAGGTTTGTGAAGGTCGAGATTAGCTTCGAGAAAAGTCTACTTCCAGGCTTGTAAGAGATTGTGCTGCTCAAACCAACAAATTGTTCGACAGATCAAAAGAAAAAGAAGATTCTTAGTTTAAGAAATTGGCGTTGAATTCGTGTCAGCACTTAACAAAATATGAATCAGGGGCGCGTGATAAGATGGAGCAAGAAGAAAGACAGATTAGGCTGCACAGCTACATCGATCACGTGAATTTTTATCAGGGATTATTGTTCGTTGAGTTGTTGCTTAACTTAGTGACCAGTCCCGGTGACGAGTCCAACCCTGTGAAGTATTAATTAATGGTTATGGCGCTATCAATCCCGCACATTGTAGCAGGCTTTCTTTGCATATTTGTTTGTTCACACTTAAAACGCATAGAATTGATAGACTCGCGACTGCTTCTGGTTCATTCTGATAACCTCGAGCAGAGCTTGCAAGCCTGCCCGCCGGCCTCAAACAATAACTCAGAGTCCAACTTGCACTTTACGCGAGCGCACACGAGACTGTTGCATGATAAAGCACGCTTATCAAATTTCTGTAATCATCAGGTGGGTGTTTATTTTGGTGACCTTCCCAATCTCATCCCAAACGAACTTAAAATTTTCACCAGTTTAATCCGAAAATTCAAATCCGGTTCGCGCGCTTTTGCTTAGAGCGATTGTTTTTCTCAAAAAGTTATAAATAAATCCGAGAAACTCCGATGGACATCGGATACGGCTTGGATGTGAGTGATCGTAAGCTGAAACTCCTGAGACGCAACAAAGTCAATACGGTGCAGCAGTTTCTGGATCGACCAAGTGAAGATCTTCAGAAGATTCTGAAACGAAAGGCGACAGAGATCATTGAAACCAAGAAGAAGCTTCGGGGATACAATTTTCGAGCAGAATCCACTTCAGCTGCACAAGATGCACAAAGCGTGGCTTGTTCTGAATACTTCGATGACTCCATGTTCAAAAGTGAAACACTCGTCACAGGAATCTCGCAATTCGACGAGTTGTTCCCAGCCGGCGGAATCTTCAGCGGCGATGTCATCGAGATCTGTGGACGACCAGCGACTGGTAAAACTGTGCTGCTGTACACTATCGTGCTCAACGTTTTGGAATCTAACGAAAGCTGTGAAATTATCTACTTCGACTTGAATGGTTTCCAAGCAATGAAGTTTAAAAATATGATGGATGAGCGAGGAATGGCTGATGAAGTTCAGCAGACCCTCCTCAAGAGGCTCATGATCAAGAAAGTCTCGACGGTCAGCAGTTTGAACACGCATTTGACGCTCATGCGTCGCTCAAAATACCGTTACGATAGAGTAAAGATCGTGGTCCTCGAATCGATCTCTGCCCTTGCTTACATAGCGATGGGCGACTGGCGAATTTACAAAAACAAGTTACGTAAAACCACTGAACTCATCAGAGCGCTATCAAGAAAAAACATTTCTGTGAGTAATTTTTTCATCTTCGAGTGATCTGCTTCAAATTTTATTTTCATTAGTTTCTCATCGCAAACCTCGCCTTACGCAAATACGTTCCACCGAAACCGCTTGCAAGTAGCTCATCACAAGAAGAATCTCACGAGACACAGCCTGAAACTTCAAGTCCAGTTGAACCGTCGCCAGAGTTCAACGTGAGACCAGCTCTCGGCCATCGCTGGGCAAGCACGGCACACCACAAGATTCTTGTGAACTTTGTTGACGATCCTCATCGCTTCGAAGCCGACTGCAAGCAGATTCATCGAACGCTCTCGATGCTTTACAGCTCAACTGCTAAGTCCACATTCCCTAAAAGTGTTGAGATCACTGACCAAGGATTGTTTTGAATAAATTTAATTTTTATTTCGTGACCGGTCGCATAGCGAGCATGTAAACTGGGAAAAGGCTTTTGGGGAAATTCGTTTGTCGTGCTTCCTTAACTATCCGGAGGTCGGCTTGTTTTACAAGTTGCTTGAACTGCGACAGCGGGCGAGTAGTTGAAGAGTCGGTGTCATCATGAATCGGCGTGTTGTCTTTAGTGAAGTTCTCTTTAACGACGATTACTCCGTTTTTGTTGAGCACTTGCGAAGTTTTTTTCAGGAATGAAACTAAATCGTCGTCTGTCAGATGTCCAAGAACCCACTGCGACCATACGAGGTCGTATCTAACGCCGGTGTCGACGAAATCTTGCAGTCC
>JPYR01000261.1:62848-98542 GCA_000775305.1 Belgica antarctica
GACTACGATCCCAATGAGATGCGCGATAGAAGCTACTTAAAGGAGTTCAAAATCGCACCAACTCAGACACCCGAGCTGGAAGACAAAGTCGTCGACTTGCACAAGACCCACAAAGGTCAGACTCCAGCTGAAGCTGAGCTCCACTACTTGGAGAACGCCAAGAAGTTGGCGATGTACGGAGTCGATTTGCATCCAGCCAAAGACTCCGAAGGCGTCGACATCATGCTTGGCGTGTGTGCTTCTGGTCTGCTTGTTTACCGCGACAAGTGAGTTTATTTTTATCTCCCTTGGGTCGTAAATTCTTATCTCCGTGACTTTCATAGATTGCGCATCAACCGCTTCGCTTGGCCGAAAATCCTAAAAATCTCTTACAAGCGCAACAACTTCTACATCAAAATCCGACCTGGTGAGTTCGAGCAGTACGAAGCGACCATCGGCTTCAAGCTGGCCAACCACCGTGCTGCCAAGAAACTTTGGAAGTCATGCGTTGAACACCACACGTTCTTCCGTCTGATGACACCAGAGCCACAAACGAAGGGATCGTTGTTCCCACGCTTCGGTTCCAAGTACCGCTACTCAGGTCGCACTCACTACGAGACGAAGAAGTTGCCAGTTGACCGCGAACAACCAAGATTCGAGAGAAGTCTGACTGGCAAGAGAATCTCCAGTCGCAGCATGGATGGTGAGTTGCACTAGTTCAAATCATAATTGATTCCCTTATCATATGTCTTGAGACTAAATTTTCTGCCTTCATGATATCAAATTCATCGAATTCCGCTTCCGAAGCATAGTGTTACGTTGTGAAAAACGGTTTAGCTATAAAACTTGATATGAACGCGTCAAATAACGCTTATCTTATCAATCACAGCCTTGGCATTGAAGGACGACCAGAAAGAGAAGGAAAACAAGCGCCACACGATGTCGCATCCACCGGATCATATTCCCGAATTGGATTCGCCGCGTCAGTCACGCAGTCCCATCAAAAAGGACAAGAAAGACAGGGTAAGTCTAAGTGCAAAGACGTTTTCGATTCACACCTTCCTATTTCTGGTGATTGGCAAGATGAAACTTTTGAGTTTTTCTCTAAGAAATTTTCATTTTCTCAAAGTCAAATTTTTTTTTCCTTCGTTTTCGTTAACTTTTCGTTTTGTTTGTCGCGGAAAATAACAAAAACTTGATGATGTTCAACTAACTACTCACTTAACTAAAACCAAAAACATTTTCCATAACTGAACTAACTCAGCTGAAGCGCGAGTCTAGCACAGGAACGGCTTCAGCGTCATCTCAGAGCTCATTCGAAGGCGAATATGAGACTTCAGGATCTGTCGCCAATGACCAGGTTGTGTTTCGCAATAAGTTTAATGTTTTAGCTTCAACTTTTTTGGGCATGCGATGAGCTTCCAGCATTCTCGATTCCTTCCTGAGGCATGGCCTGTGCAAACTTTTAGAGACGTTTAACCATTTTCCTTGGCTAAAGTTTTGATTTCAAGGCTTACATTTGCAAAATTTATTTTCATTTGGCATTCGTTTTCAAAATCTCTTGACAATTTCGAGAATTTCTAATCCCACAAGTCAAACTTTAGCCAACTTTTCTTGAGTTTATCTTTGTTTTGTATATTTTATGCGATTCTTTTCGTTTTGTGCATTTTGTTTGATGTGTTTATACTCCGCTGAAGTATTTTTGCTTGCGCTTCAAATTCCGCAGAGCGGTGAAGAGTTTTCCAACACGGAACTGTTTAATCTGCCCGCTTGCTGTGTACATCAAAGTTTTTACGAGCAAACGCAAAAATCTTGTAAATTTCTTCATCATGAACATTTCAGTTTTAATTGCAAAAAAGGTTTCTGTGAGTCAGCGCTCTTGAGTCTGCCAGCGATGCGAGAAATCGGCGAGAAATTTAATCGCCATCTTCAAAACCCCAAGGCCCGCCGTCTCGAACAGCAAACAACTCAATTGCAATAGTTGGAATCTTTCCAAGTTTTCTTCACTCGGCTAATCGGTTCAACTGTTGCGACTCAAGCTTGCAAAATTTTCTTCATCCAAAATTCAATTGTAGAGACAAGTGGTCACATTTTTCAATTTTCCTTCCACACAATTAAGCACTCTCGAGCATTTATGATGGCGTTGGTTGAAACTTTCATTTGTAAATTGATTCAGAAGTTTTCTGTTATCGACCCAACAAAAATGCAAAGGCTTTTCCACCCTCATTTATCGCTCCCCGCCCCCCCAACCAAAGCTCAACCAACCATCTCATGCCTGATGATAATAAAAAGAAAACTTTTTTCAAAAATTTCCATGCGGCCCCCAAGGATTGTGATGAAGTAACTTTCGTTGTTGCTGGCTTTTGTGTAATTTACCAATTCGTTTGCTTCCCCTCAAAGGTCTACAGCTGAGCACGCAAAGCGTCAAACATTCGGCATACCTTCCACTTCGTCACTTTGTCGTGGTATTTAATTTTTCAATTAAAGCTTTTTGTGGCGTGTGTGACCTGATAAGGGAGAAAAGAGAGAAAAGGCCCGGCACGGATTTGTTTTTCTTTCATTTCGTACGATTTTGTTTGTCTTGTGTAAATTTGTTTGATCATGAAATAATATTTACAGGGGACTTTGTTGATAGATCGAGCCTATGCAGCAACTGCTTTGATGGAGACGTGAAGGCTGACGTTTCGATTTGAATCTTAAGTTTGGATGTGGCAATGAAGTGTCAGAAATTCCTTCACTTCAACCGCCGCGCCCACACCAAAGCAGTTCTTGCGACTTCCAATTAACATAAGCACTTGATTTTGATTAATACATTAACTCAGCATGAACTTTTTTCTTCCTCTTCCTTTGACGCCGTCTAAAGCGAGCTTTTTAATTTAATTTTCTTTATTTTCGTCTCTTTGACAATGCAGAAACCAGCTGGTGGTGTCGCCGTGTTGCCGGTTAAAGACAAAAAGGAGAAGGAGCCGAAGGAAGTCAAGGAAGTCACTAATGGTGAGAAGATTGAATTTCCAGGCTTGCGACAAGATACTAATTTGATTTATGTTCGAAGGCAAACAAGAAAAGGATCCGAACGAGTCGTTGAACAAGTCTCAGGAGGACGAGAAGCCCGAAGGTGGAGAAAAGGGTGGATTATTCAAACGCGTAAGTCTCCGCCCGAGTTGCGGTCAGCATGGTTATAACATCTTAGATAGCTAGCTAGTAGCTTTGAATTTATTTTGAGTTTTTCGATTGGTAATTTTCTCCATTTTTTCCTTTTTTATGATTTTTTGTTGATTCTTGTAATGTTGAACCATAAATTGCGTGCTTGAAACGATATTTGGCAATGCAGAGTTTCTTCGGATCTGGCCGCAAGTCTCAATCGCCGACCAAGGAAAACAAGGTGAAGGAAAAAACGCCAGTGAAGGAAGCTTCGCCTGCCAAGGAGAGTTTGATCGTCGCCACGGCTGCCGACAAGAAGAACAAGGACAAGCAGCCAGCTGGCGTCACCAAGCCTTACGAGTATGAGGAAGGCGACCCCAACTTCAGTCCATCGAAGAAGAACATCAAAGGATTCCGTTACGACGAAGACCCAGCGAAGTTGCGTGAGAAGGATGACGCCGACAAGTTGAGCCCAACCTCGGAGTCTCGCAGAGCCACTGGATTGGCTTTCAACTACGCACCAGGCGAGAACGTCAGAGAATCCGCTGACAAGTTGAGACACGGTGAACTGTCACCTCGCACTCGCGACAAGATCAACCGTGGTGAATTGTCACCGAAATCACGTGACAAGCTGTTGAAGGAAGGCAACCTGTCGCCCAAGACCCGCGCCAAGTTGGTTGGTGGAATTGTTGGAGACAAGGACGATGAAAGGAGCTCGAAATACGTGCCAACCAAGAGCTACTCGCCCTCAGGCAACGACCGTGGAAACGTTGCAAATGTTCCAGCTGGAACTGAAGGCAAATACCGTTCAATCGGTGATGATCCCAATGCTCGTTTCTTGGAAGGCGAGAAATACGATCCGAATCTTTCATTCGTTCCATCGGAATTGAAGACCGGAGTTGCAGCCGCTGCTGACCCACAGAAGACAAAGGTCAAGGTCAAGATTATGGTAATTGTCGGCAAGGTCGACCCGAAAACCAAGAAGGTCGACGCCGCAAACGGCGAAGTTGAACACTCAATCGGTGTCTTAGACAAGGAAACTGGAAAGATCGAATCGAAGTATGGAGTTATCGACCCCAAGGCCGGCACTCTCATCGCTGATGATGGAAAGGGCGGTAAAATCACCCACAAGGGAGTTGTTGACCCCAAGACAGCTCACATCCAAATCGTCGATGGAGTTTTGGACTCGAAGACCAACTCTGTCAACCCCGAACTCGGCCAAGTCATCAGCGTCGTCGAAGAGAAGAACCCAATCGTCGAAATCACAGCGATTGCTGGCAAAGTTGACGCCAACGGAAAAGTTGACATCGTCAATGGAGACGTTGAGCAGACTCGCGGTGTTTTGGACGTTGAAAACGCTGTGCTTGAGACAAAGTACGGTTTCATCAATCTTAAGACCGGAGAAGTCAACGCAACTGACGCAAAAACGGGCAAGCCAATCACGAAGCAAGCGACCGTCGACCCAGCCACTGATTTGATCACCATCGTCGGTGTTCAGGATCCAAAGACAGGCAAGGTTGACAACACCCAAGGACATTTAATTGCCGTTGGAAACGAAATCGATCCACTTGTTGAGGTGGTTTCGGTTGTTGGCAAATTGGACAAGAGGGGCAACCTTGACCCAAAGACCACTGTTTTGGAGAACTCGAGCGGTCAACTCGACAGCGACACTGGCAAGATCAACACGAAATATGGTCAATTGGACCTCATCAAGAGCACAATCACCTTCACTGATCCAAAGTCAGGCAAAACCGAGACCAAGGACGTAAAAATCGACCCAGTCACCGGACAAGTTGTGCTTAAGAACCAAGTCAACCCCAAGACCGGCAAACAAGACAAGGACTTTGGTCGCATCGTCAGCTTGCGTATTGTTCAGAACCGCGTTGATGACGCAACTGGAAAGTCACTGCCCGTTCAAGACAACAAAGACGTTCGTTTCGATCCTAAGACCAACCAGATTTGGGTTGCTGGTGAGAAAGATCCGAAGACTGGTGAACAGATCTTCAGCTCATCTCACGTCGATCCAAAGACCGGCTACATAATCACCATCTACGGATACTTGAACCCGAAGACAAACGAAATCGAGAAACAATCAAAGGTTGATCCGAACTTGGTTCGCGTTGACGATGCCAGCGGACAAATCTTCACAGCAACAGGAGAACAAGACGCAGCAGGTGAACCGCTCTTCGCCGTCTCCGAAGTCAACCGTGAGACTGGAGAAGTTTACACGAAGGTCGCCAAGGTCGATAAGAAGACCGGCAAGCTGATCATCGTGCGAGTTCTTCTGGTCTCAAAACGTGACGAACGCGGAAAACCACAAGAAGTTGACTTGAAGACAGTTGAATTCGATGAACGAACTGGACGCATCCTCAATGTCGTCACCAACACGATCTACGTCTATAAGATGGTCGATCCAATCACCGGCGAAATTGTTCAAGTCGATCCCAACGACCCAAGAATTTCTGGAGCGCGCACCACAGTCACACAAACTCTCACATTGACAGGCGAAATCGACCCAGTGACGGGAAGAATTAAGACAGAATACGGTCACATTGATCCAAACACTGGAGAAATCGACCCAGCAACCGCAGTCAAGGATCCAGTCACAGGAAAACTCATCCTCAACTACGCCGACATCGATCCATCCCACTTTGGCAAGAGCGTCTCAATCACCAAGGAAACAGTACCAATCACCCGCGAACAATTCTACGAAGGCACCCGACACCTCGGAACTCAAGTTTTGAGCCACGACGACGGCGACGATGATGGAACACCGATTGACATTGACGAGGAACTCCTCAAGAAGACATACGGAGGCAACAAGTTTAATGGAACACCAACAGTCGTGAAGACCACCACCAAACAGGTGATCACCCGCGGCGACGACGGAGTCACACACAACGTTGAGGAGAAAGTACAAAACCTCGGAACAGGTGAAGTCACCTACTCGACGCAGGAACACAAGGTGAGACAATCGAATTAAGGATGAAAAGTCATCTCGCGAGCCGCAACGGCTGTCTCTAAAAATCAATTTTTGCATGATCACCGATTTATCTTAAGTTTTTCATATGTTTATTGCCGAAATTGCAAAAGTTTTGTTGTAATCTTGATGTAGCCTTCCCAAAACAGCAGTAAAGTAGATTAAATCCCCACTCAGCCATTCCGGCCCACTCAATGCTAATACGATTTCTGCTTTTTCTCTCCCGTCGATGTATCCCTCGCTAATCCACCGACTTGATGTTGTAAACCATTAACCCAACCGTCTCATCAGTCCGATGTTACAAGCGAACCATCCGGCTCTTATGTCACTGCCAAGGCAGTCACCACCCGCACCGCCACGACCCATGAAGATCTGAGCACAAACGCCAAAACACAGCAGCTTGAGGAGAAAACAGTCGCCACCACCACCAAGCAAATCGCCGACCGTCAGGAACAGAAAGTGATTACGCAGGAAGTAAAGACGACCGTGACAAGTGGCGACCCGCAACAAGTGAGTTTCGTTTTATTGATTTTCTCCACCCAGCCATGAACTTGACCTCTGAACTTCCTCGAGACATGGCCTTTGCATGAA
This sequence comes from Belgica antarctica, assembly GCA_000775305.1. NCBI lineage: Eukaryota > Metazoa > Arthropoda > Insecta > Diptera > Chironomidae > Belgica > Belgica antarctica. The sequence continues at coordinate 69,540 of JPYR01000261.1, forward strand.
AATTTCCCTCAAAATAGAAAGTTGAATCATACCCTGATCAACCAGCCCGTCATGCTCGAACCTTTGCTGTTTTTTTTATGATTTTAACTTGATTTTCCATCCCTTGTGTTTGCGTCCCGAACGTTTTCCTTGTTTTATGTTTAGTTCTCTCGACGTGAAAGCGTTTCATCGACAAGCTCCGGTGACTCAGGCACACCGATTGACGGATTGGAAGGCGAATACTACACCGACGTCATTCAAAATAAATCATTCACGGTTTGTTATCATTTTTCTTCAGTTTGACTAACGATGCATGATCCCAGTTGCTTTTGACTCGATTTTTAGTTTTAACATCATTTGAAAATTCCAAAAAGCCTAAAACATCAAAAAGGCTTCTAAAATTAGTTTCCATGACACGATTTAACGCAAATCTCTTGTTATCACTTTAGGGCGTCGGCGAACACGAAATAAATCAACCGAACGTGGAACAGCAGAGAATCTTTGATGATGCGAACGAATCCGAAATCGTTTCTACCCAAACCGTCAGCAGCAAAACCAGAACCGTCGAGACTATCACGGTGAGTTGATTGACTTGGTTGCGCTGCAAGGCCAATTTAGGCTATAAACTGCGATAATTTGATGCTTAAAAGCCAATTTAAACGCTTTTTATTGCTGAACATTACGGTTTACAAAGTCAAAGCGACTTTAAGTTGGTTTAAACATTTAATTGACCTTCCGAAAATAATTTTTTTATTGCAATCCCAACTTTTTCGCGTATTAATAAACAATTCTTTATTTTAGTACAAAACTGAACGTGATGGCGTAGTCGAAACCCGAGTCGAACAGAAAATCACGATACAATCCGATGGCGATCCGATCGATCACGACAAAGCATTAGCTGAAGCAATCCAAGTAAGATTTCTTGCGATTTCGCCTTCCGGGCTTTTCTAAATTATTCAAAGTGACCACTGACACTGTTTTCGGTCATCTGTGGGAGCAATCTTGATTGCAAATTGCTGAAATCCCTCGTGAAAGCTTGTTTGGCTTAGGCCATTCAACCGTTACGACCTGACTGTTGCTTTTTCAAGCAATTTTCTCAGCTCTATTTGCACAAACTCATGTCTACTTTTTATAATTTTAGGAAGCAACAGCGATGAACCCCGACATGACAGTTGAGAAAATCGAAATACAACAGCAGACACAGTAAACTGGAACCTCCATCTCAACAAACTTCGTTTTTTCTTTAATATTAAGCTGAAAATAATTTTTTTTGGAAATATTTTTATGAAAAATATTCGCTCTAAGTTTTTACAAGAAAAAAAGGTCATTTTTATACTGTTGCCCGTGCAATGACGATTCAACGCCTCTACAAACACACATTTTACATGACATTTGAATTCTTTTTCGCTGTCGTCAGCATCATTTGAAGTATTAATTTCCTTCCGTCAATGCATTCACTGGAATACAAATCAACTTGTTTAGAAATCTGCATGAAAACTGGACTAGCCAATCCAACTGAAGTTAAAAGTGTTCAATTTCGCCGTCACTCAAATAAAAAGAACTTTTTTTGTATTCAAGCGTTGAGAATTTCTACTGAAAAATTAACAAGACATCACATTAGATGAACTCATTACTAAAATTACCTGAATGTTGAATATTTGCGTGTAGTTGAAATAGCGCGCGGGAACATGACCCGCTTTCCTTCTCAAATTTTCATCAAGAAATCAAATTTAGCTTGTAGACTCGACAGATATAAAAATCGTGGAAAATTTTAAGAATTGGTGCTTACAATCTGGAATCATGTTTAGAGAGAAAATGTAACAAAACAGCTATGGATGGCGCTTGAAACGTGTTAGATGGTCCAGAGACCGGTGCGACAGACTAATTTGCTTAACAAGATGAAAAATTGGGCGGGAGTTTGCCCGAGAATCTCCGAGTGATGACTCAAAGGCAAACTTTAGCCACAAAAATCAATGTTTTTTGTAATTCCGAGTTTTAAAAGAAGGTGCTGTTCGTTAGTGATGTCAGGAACAACGTTGTTGTTCTTCATTTACTGTTAGGAAAACCTTCTACACAGCATTTTGATCAATTTCTACCTGACACATTGATGTACGACCCGGAAAGTGAAAATTTTATTGAAAAAATTAATTAAATTATTGAAAACTGCCTTACAAAAAAATAAGAGTAAAAGAATCCAATTTACCAATTGAATGTGCGCTGCTGCTAAAGCGATGATTAAAGCTTTCAGCTTCGGGTTATTAAGATTGATGATAACTGTTCGTACTACTAAACTTATGATCATTTTGTCCTTTCGAGTTATTTTTGTATTAATTGAGCTTTTTGAATGGAATCACTGATGCTTCCTTGGGGCCGTCCCTAAGGATATCGTTTGCTAGATGATGATATGAAGACGATGTACTTTTGCACCACGAGACATGAAAAGAAGTAAAAAAGAAAACATTTTCATATTTTCAGATGCTTTTTATAAATTCACGCGAATTAAATCTTATTTTATCATTAACATGACGATGTGTAGATTTTTAATTGTTAAAAGAAAAACAAAAAGTTTTAAAATTAAGCTGAAATTGCATTTGTCACACTTTCCTTTCGATTATCCATAGAAAAGAACAAGCATGTCGCGGGTGAGGGCGGAAGACAAGCAAAAAAGGGTTAACATGAACAATAAAAGCGAAAACAATGTTGAAATAGGAATGAAAGTTATATTTTGAAACACGCCGCAAAATCAGCAGATAAAATTGACGCATGAGAAAATAATTACTATTGAATTATATTGATTCTATGCTTTCACATAATAAAGAGAAAAATCATAAAATTGCCGTTTTAATTTGTTTTTAAAACCTTTTCAGGGAATGTTGATGTATAGATTGGGCAAGAATTGTGATAAATTGAAGAGTTCAACAACATTTTCAATATTTTTCATCTCCAAGTATCCTACATCCAGGGTATCCTAGCACATTCCAAGACATCACTGGCAAATTTTCGCCAATATTCTCATTAATTAGTTGCACGGCTAATTATTTTCCATAAAAATCATCACGTGTCGAACAAAAGTTCAAATTTCGCGCGTTTTTGTGATCGTACCTTGTCGACAGTCGATTCCGAGCGAAGTCGCCATCCCCGCGTCGAACCGTGACTCTTTCTTTTCTCCCGAACCACGGTCGCGAATAACCAAAATGAAAGCTACGGGCTTGGTAAATAATTAAATTTGACGTGAAATCCCGCGAGAAGGAGTCTCAGTTGATGGCCAATGCGGCCGCAGGGCCATTTTCTGTCGACGGTCATCCCGAATAGTTCTTTAAAGTAGTTCAGAAGAAGTTGCGATCGAAATATATTTTTTTGGTGGCAGAAACATGCGGTGGAAGAAATTTGTGCCATTGACAACAAATCTCAAATTGAGCTCTCCTTCTCGACGGGATCTCCTTGCGTCACTCGCTCCGTGCCGAGCATCACTAATCCGTGCTTTTGTGAATTTTAGTTGAAGGAATATGAGATCATCGGACGCAAATTGCCGTCCGAGAAAGATCCGAATCCACCGCTCTTTAAGATGATCATCTTCGCACCAGATCACATCGTCGCCAAGTCAAGATTCTGGTACTTCTTGCGTCAATTGCGCAAATTCAAGAAGGCAACTGGCGAAATTGTCTCCGTCAAGCGCAAGTACGAGAAGACTCCATTGAAGATCAAGAACTTTGGCATCTGGTTGCGTTATGACTCTCGTTCGGGAACTCACAACATGTACCGTGAGTACCGCGACTTGACCATCGGCGGTGCCGTCACCCAATGCTACAGCGACATGGCCTCCCGCCATCGCGCTCGTGCCCATTCAATCCAGGTGAGAATCATTTGTTTACAATTTTCCATCATTTTGACTGACTTGCTTCTTCCTCCGTAGATCATCAAAATCGAGAAGGTCGTGGCTGCCAAGACGCGTCGTAACCACATCAAACAATTCCACGATTCGAAGATCAAGTTCCCGTTGGTCCAGAGATACCATCACAAGCGCTATCGCCAGACATTCTCCGTTAATCGCCCAACCACCCACTACAACTAAGCTTGTACGACATGCAACTGCTGGTAAGGCGAGAGTGTACTAAACTTTTGTGGAAATCCTGTGAATCACTTCAACATCGAGTGGTTTTGAAATAAAATTTGCAAAAAAGAAAACGCAGGTGTTGAGTTTGTTTGTTGAATAGTCGCTTTATTTCAGTTATGGGGCTAATTTACACAGTTTTTATTGTCTTGGAAACTACTGGCACCAGAGTTCTTTATCGATGCTGCTGGATCGTTGCATTGTAAGTGCTAAACAAGACTACATAAAGTTCCAAGATGATCACAGCATTGATTTTTCAACATAGCAGTGAGTTTTAAATCTAAAACAAATACAAACCATGATCATTTTATCAAAACATACAAATCTTAATATTTGTGTCTCGTTTTGTTGATCTTTAATCTTCTGTGCAACATCTTGGAGCCGAAACTGAAGTTCGCACCGACTTTGCATAACTCAATGGAGATCATCGGAGCTTTTTGAGTTTTTGCTGAAGTTTTTTCACGACCGCTTCGTTTTTTGCCGCAAGAAACTTCCTGATCCATTAAATCTAGATCACCCGAGTCACGAGGTATGAGCGTACACATGGTGCTTAATAGCTTTTTCCACAAGCGGTCGCTTCCTTTTAGAGATGACAAACTGTTATTATGTCGCAACAGTGTATCATTAGCGGTTAGCCTTGACCTGCTTGGATTCTTGTTCTTTTGAATTCTTCTTCGAGCCAAGCCGACGAGTCATGACTTGACTTGACTCGATCAAGGTCAGCGTCAGGTACTCTGACATAATGAGACTCGAAAGATTTAGTACTAAAACCTCTGCTTAGCAGCCAAACCGGATTACTTTGAACCAGCGATCAACTCAAAGTTAATTGAAATCAGATCAAAAGACGTTTTTTGTCACTCTGATCACGCTTTTGATTCACCAAAGGTTAAACTTCGCTAAATTCAATTAAACCATTTGTTGTTCGCCCTTCTTCGCCGTTATTCACTCGTCGCTGAATCGAAATTAATATGTTTCCCTCGCCTTAACCTTCCGCCGCCTTTCAGACTTGGGAAGATTCGTTTGTGGAAATTAATATTTCTCGCATTCGAGCGCCACATTCCGATCATTTTGGCATTTTTATTTTCAAGATCATCTCTCCAACTGTCAGCAGCGCCAACGAATCAGGAATTTCTCAATTTTCTGTCCGCCCACTTCCATTCTTCCTAGGCTCGGACATGTGGATTTTAATTACATGGGCCGGGTGCAAAGAGATGTCTACAGCAGCAGCGCGTTTCCGCATGTCAGAAGCGAGTCTCTTGTGTCCAATTAATGGAGCTCGCAGAAGCTGCAACTGGGATCGGCTGAAGAGAAAATGCTTCGACTCGTCTTGATCACTCAATAAATTGCGCAAATGAACTCCGCAAACACTCGACGGTGACTACCAGCCAATAAAATCTTGATTAAATGCACTCTTCGTGCTCTGATAATTCCGCCATCTAATTTGAATAATCTCAGGTGCCGATGTGACTTGCATGTTTTAGGAATCCCTTAACTGCTGCTGTTCGTTTGCCTGTGATCAACACAACATTTCACACGTTTTTGCAATGCGGAAAGCTAACTCGATTGTCGGCCAATAAAATAAAATTTTATTGCGCTTATTGTTGCACCTTTGAATACTTCCACGATCAATGTCCGTTGAAGGCGATTGCATGTCATGGAAGAAAGGTTTTATAAGGAAATATTAGTACGATGTAAGTGAGTGCGATGATCTCATGGAAATATAGAATTTACGTTGCAGCACAGCATTCCAAGCTGATCATACGACACCTAGTGCAGTTTAGGAGAAAAACACACAGAACAGCATGATAGATTTCTTTTCATCGCGTGGGTGCAGCTTCAGGAGTTGTAAAATCTTCACCGTCCGATCAAATATAATTCACTGAGAGTTGAAAAGCATTCACGTCTAACCAATTTATGAAGTGCCGATTTGCTTCCCACCCAAAGCTCGATCGCAATCCCAATAAATTTATCAAACAATTTCGAGCTCATCGAGTATACAATTCAGACCAGATGTGTCGTTTTTGCCGTGGAAATGCCAGCACGACTTAGTTCCATTGTCTCTAATCTTCCAATTACTTTGTTGCTCTCGTTTTCTTCTCGGCGGTGCTTGCCTCATCTTCAAAGTCAATATTTTGTTGTTTGGTGTTCGAGCTTGTTGGGAAGTTGGGATCGGGTGAAAGGCAATCAAACAATTCTTTTGACAAGCCTGTTGGGTGACATTTCTTCAAAGTCGTCATGATCTTTGTCTCGTCGTTTGCGCATCACTCGTTCGCGGTGTCGTTGTCACTGGGGCTACTTAAAAATCAATTAGCCACGTTTCAGCACCACAGCGACACGACCATCATCTCCGAGATCTCACCAAAATTACGTCACACACATTTAATGATGATGCAGCTGCAAATTTGCATCACCGAGTGATGAACAAGCAAGAAGAAGCGTTGCAAACGTGATGACGGTAATCGGTCCACAGGGTACGGACGTGTTGAATACTTGTCTAATAAACAAACAATAGACATGTCCATGAGACACCTTTTTTACGTGTTGTCAAATTTTCTGTGTCGTTTACTAAATTTTCTATCGACATCCATTGCCTGTCTTTTCAAGACGCACAACGAGACTCGTAAATTGAATGGACAGAACCAATCAAGTCCATCGCACTTTCTCGCGCCTTTCCGCGTTATCCACGTTATTGTGTGTGATTTATTATGCAAATACTCGTTGCGCAACATTATATTGACTAACAATGCGCTTCCACATGCGGGACAAAAGCCCAATTGGCAGCAAGAAAAAGATGAATTATCTTCAAATTTATCACCTCAATTCATCAAGACGAACCACAAACACAATGTAAATTAATTGTTCTCCCAAATCAATCACGGAAAGTCAACGACTGTCAAATATAAATCGTAACTTCATCAGACACGAAAAAAATTTACTCGTTTGATTTGAAAAGAAACTCTGTTTGACTTTAGCAGACGATAAAAGGTAAAAAATGGTTGATCACAGCTGAAAACGGTAAAGGTTGTAGACGAGATGATTAAAATTTTGAGCGCGTTGGCGCGACTATACGTCAAATTTCTTTTGCCTTATTCATTCTTGTCAGTGGAAGATCGTGAAACGAAATGCACCTCAGCGTTTCTTTCGCTTTCAACGGTTTCATTTATCAGACGTGGCGTTTTTGGAGAAGATATTCAAATTAAAATAAATGATTGGGGTGGATGAAAGGATGACGTCACTGAAGATACTAAAGTTCAACTTGCTTTTCTATGTTTGAGGATGAATGCAGGTTGATGTTCATTAAACATCTAGAATTCATCTGGAACCAACCTCAACTTGAACATTAATCAAATCTCTTGTTAGATTCGCAATGTCACAACTTGACATCACTCATGCCCATCCCTACTCGTCATCCGAAGATTCCCACATAAAGAAAAACCTTTTTGCTTAAGTGTCATGATCTCAAGACGCGGGTGCACTGTGGGTTAATCATTTTTACGAATCTTCTCTTCACTCTCCACGTAATTTCTTCGCAGTCAGATGAAAAAATGCTTCAACCTGCATGACAGGCAGGAGGAGAATAAAAAAACGTAACTTTTAATTAATTTTATATTTCGCATGATTTTCGATGTGAAAAATACCCAAAAAAAAGTGGATTTCAGTATTAGGCACGGATTAAAGGAAGATAAAAGTGCTTGATGTCATGTAACGATGTTGTTGGCATTCAGGCATCTGTCGCTTTTGCACACGCAGAGGGAACATCGATCCCATCTTCAAAGATCATCTTCAAATCACTTCAATCAAATGCCGAGTGGAATCGTATTGAACGAACGCAATTTGTGGCCTGGTGTTTCCGTGGTTTCCATCGTTGACACTCTCGTGCCTGTTGTGAAGTTATTTTCGGACAAATTAAAACGCCCGAAAGTGGCCGCCCACAATTTGTAAAATTGGGAGAAACTTACTTGCATCCGTGAATTGACCCCGGGGGCTAGACCTGTTGATTTTACTCGAGCGAACATGATTAGTTAAACATTGAATAACATTTCTCTGGCCACAGAAAATTGCCAGCCATCAGTCACAATCAATAGTCGTTGTTGCTTTTAATTTTTTCTGCGGTCTTCTCCAAAATGTCAGTAGATGGGCACATTTCAACGGGATCCATTGGTTCCACGATGCTTACAATCGCTTAATTATGATCCATTAATTCCGAACGGCCTTTCTCGGGTGGTGCTTTCAAAAAACTAAATTGAAGATTTTAAAATAAATATATCACGACAATTACGACGATGAGTGTAAAGTGAAGCAAAATAAAGCAGTTTCGACATTTTATTTGCGCTTGTGTCAATCAGCCACGAGACACACTCGATGGGTGATCCGCTCATCTATTTCACATCTTCTCGGCATCATGTGCAAGAAAGCTTAATGTGCTTAATGTGCAAAAAAGCTTTTAATGTGTCTAATGCAGGGTTTTCAATCGGGAAGGGCGTTGGGTCGAAATTTTCTCTCGCGAAGAAGACTTTTAAAGTGAAAATTTGAAAGCTCAAGTTGCAGTCGCTAATCACCGCCTTGAACACGCCCGTCAGCAACTTTCAAAAGCCCTGACCACTTGAATGTCGTTTTCGTGGATCCACGCTGTCAATTCGAAATTTATCAAATCGTGTCCACAAAACGATGTTTGAAAGCGGATTCCCAGCGAATTTCTTCTCGGAGACAGTAACAAATTGTTTTCATGGCTGAACTCTCGACCTTTAAAAAACCGCGTGCAAATCCATCTACCATGATTTCTCGGGATGTTTGCATCTATCGTCTTTTATTTTATGATCTAAGCGCTTGTTTATTTGCTTTCTCGGTCCGCTTGCTCTCCGTGTTGTTGTTTTTTTTTGTGAATGAAGGCGACGTCACGCAGCGAATGACCAAGATATCCCATCGCGATAATGCCGTAACCTCCTAAGTTCCCGTGAATCTTGTTCGTACGACCTCAACAATTACATAATTCGGTAATCATAAACATTTTCCGTTTAGGAACAAAAACGTTGGTGAAATTTCACAAAAACCTGATCAGCAGACACATCGGATTGTTTCCAGTGGAGTTAAACGATTCAAGAGTGAACACACAAACAGCGGAGTCTGACGAGATTCATGAGTTTATTAACGAAAACGACGTCGGAAATGTCTGATGCATTACTTGTGCATTTCAATAACTCAATTCCTTCTGCATTCAACTTTCACAAACAACTTTTCCACAGTAATTCTTCCAATTGTGCTTCATAATCGCCATGTTTAGTGTCTCGATGCTTAACTCAGTTGTAGGAATGAACGAAAGAGATCATCAACAAAATGAAATATTATCCTCGATTATGTGAGTTTGCAATTTCCAGTTTGCGATGTTAATTTATCTCTTAATTTTTTTCATATTGGTAAAGGGGTTGTTGAAAGTGATGTCGACATGTGTGTAAGCTTTTCATGACGATACTTGAACCGTCGAGTGATTTTCTACACAAGTTTAATTGCTTGAACAATTGTTTTACCTTCAAAGCTTGACAATCAAATGACAACATTCAGAAATCATGACAAAAGGTCAAAAGTTCCATCACCTCCGCACAGCCCAAAACCCATCTTCGCGGAATCATTCAGTTGCAGCATTGAAAACTTATCGATGTTTCCAGCGAAATAAATTCGCGCAGCATCTCGTTTCCCGTCTTTTCAAATCTCTCAAATTCCGTCGAACATCGAGTGAGTTTTATTTCGCTGCGATTGTGAAAATGATCGAAGAATGTTTCCACCTCAAAACGAATCCATTGACATTCGACGTGGTGTTCTTTAGGTTGGCTGTCGAAAATGTCATGTCACGATGTATTGCGTTCATCATTCCAGATGCCAAATACTTGCACTTTAAATGCTTGTAGACTGGAAATTTAAATATTCATCCAACAAGGCATCGCATTAGCAGCAGCAGCGGCAGTAAAAGTTTATCCACGGAGTGCTTTTGCAATTACTGTAATACACTTCAATTAAGCCTGCAATGCTAGTCCATTTCGAGGTGCACCTTTTCTGCTGCACTTTTACAATGTGTTGAACAAACAGAATTAGCATCATCAGGTCGTAATTGTTTGTTTGTTTCTCTGCAATTAATCACACCGGAGTTGTTTCACGAAAATCAATTAAAATTGGTCCGTTTTGTGGGTCGAAGCGGCTTTAAGAACTTTTTCACGCTTTCGACGATAAAAAATGGGTTATTGCTACTGAGTTTTAATCGCTTAACGACTCGACTTGCATTCACACGAGTCAACAATAAAACGATTGTGAAATCATCTTTATTAAAATTTAATTTCCCGTGAAAAAAAGTCAGCGAAAATCATCATGAGAAATAGAATTCAATTCATTTTTATTTAAGTTGCATTTTCTGCTCCACAACAAGAAGAAAAAGTGTTTTAAGAGAAATAAATTAAAGACCAATTAGCGAGGTGATGCAACTTGCGCTTTAAATAGCAAGTAAAGTCAGCCTATTGTTGACTATATTAATTTTATGTTGAACCTAACAAAACCTATGAAGGTAAACTGACAAGAACGATTCTAAATTTGACAGACTAAGTATCGTCATCTCCATCTGCAGAATCGTCATCTTCGTCAGAGTCGTCATCTTCGTCAGAAGTATCAGCGATTTTTGCTTTCTTGGGCTTCTTCGGCTTTTCCTTCTTCGGCTTTTCAGTGTGCTTTCCTCCAAAGAGACCACCAAAAGCATCAAATAAACCGGTATCGCTGTCATCTTCGTCTTCATCCCCGTCTTTACTGTCATCAGCTGCAGCTAGCTTACCTCTTTTTGGTGGAATAATTCCCGCTGCTGGAGCGACTGGATGTCCATCGTCAGCTTTGACCAAAGCTGATTGATGATCGATGAATTATGAAAATCAGTTTTCACTTTTTCAGCTTTTCAACAGCTTACCCATCAGGCTGATCAAAGCTACGCCGAATAACAAGAACTGCAACTTCATCGTCACTCAAGCTTAAATCACAACTTAAATGTGCAAGTTCGCCGATATCTTCTTTTATTTCATTTTTGTCGTGACTGCTGATAACGAGAACGCCATTTCGCCAACAAGCCACATGTAGAACACTCAAAATTTAAGTTTCCAGTCGCTGAAATGTAAAAATTTATGGCTCGAAGCTCGTTTTCGAAGAATGCTTTTCAAATAAAATTCCATTTATGAGTCATTATCGCTGCTTAAGTGATCGCGAACGACTTTCTCTTGAACACTCCTACGCACATGACTTCGTTTTCACAAATTGTCTCGGTTGTCAAGTTCTCTCGAGTTACAAATTCGCTTAAATCACGCGCTTCAACTTTAGTTTTCAATTTGCATAACTGAGAGACTCGTCCACAACATTTTTTCGGGGAAACTTCAAGCAGGAAGGGAGATTACCGACACGGCATCTACTTCAAACCTTCTGGCCATGTCTTGGCCGAGGTTGCAAATTGAATATCTGTTTCTTTTGTCAATTTTTAATGCCATGTCGGAGGCCACTTCACGTCACAGAAACCTCACCCAACGTGTCACTCTCTTTTCCGGTCACTAAAATTATCTTTTTGAGCTCGCAATTTTTTTTGTCGACACATCGCGTCTATTGAAATTACGACATCGCGTCATGAATCGATCTCTTAACCGAAAAAAATCAAAATTAAATTAGACTTTTTTGAGGTTTGACAAAAAAACCAAAGTTCCCACACCTCCTGGTGGGGAAGATGCATGATCTTCAACACATTAATGAGCTTCAGCGAGAATTTATGCGGTTATAACTAAAGCTTCTTCGTTTCACTTCGCGATCTGCTTGCGATCTATGGCAGAGATGAAATTTATCAAAAGGGAAATGGTTTAAGGTAGATCATCATAAATTTATCGGTAAACTGTACGTCAGTGGCGTCGCTAATTAGTTTTACAATCAAAATCTTTGCTGTCTTGCTGTTCATGAACAATTTTCTTATAACAATGTCTTCAGTTCATCCATCCCCAAACTTCTAAGCATGCCCACAAAAGAAATTCGATTACGCAATGGGCCAAACGCAAGTTCAATTGGCACTCTATCATCTTTCGGAACTTTCTTAATCTTCTTTGCATCCAAACTTCTGGCAATGCCTTTCAAACAAAACCTTTTCATTCGACAACCCAAAATCGTGCCAAAGATGTTCACTTTGCCTCTAATGTCAAACGGAGAAACTGCCACAGCGCTCATGATTTTAAATCTCATGGCTTTGGTATGCCAAGCAGCTTACAAACAATCACTTTGCATTTACATCAGCGGCACGTGAAAAAGCCAGCACAGAAATACCATCGCAGCCATGCTTTATGTTGATGTAACCGGAGAAGTGTTCCACGTATGAGAACTTCCACGAGTTCCACCAGAGATGCAATGCCAATTAAAGGTTGTTTTCAAAATCCCATGCGCGAGAAACAGCAAAAAGTCCGTTGCTCAAGTCGGTTAATTCAAGTCAGTTGAGCTGATCTTCTCCCCGAGAAGTGCCCGAATGTGAGTGAATGGGAATATTGCAGGCACCAGCGACTGTGTTGGTTCGAACACTGCTTCTTTTCGCGGTTCTCTAATGCCTTCATCAATCGGCGTGCTGTGTACACACTCAACATAGTTTCTTGCAGTAGAAAAATGTTTTGTTTGTTGTATGTTGCATTCACATCTTCGCCTCGGCGCTGTATACATCTACAGGCCCCAAAATAAAGAAGAAAAAAGATCTTTAAGTCTTCCTTTCATTTTTATTACGTTAAACATTAAAATCTTTTCAATTTCATTTTCGTTTTGACTGTTTCGCGGTAAAGTTGTGCATCTCGTACCGTCTCGCGACGCGCTTCATTTGAACCTAGTGGAATCGACTAGTGCATTCAGCAAGGAAATGAATGACTGATGAAGTCAGAAAAGGAAGTTGAAAGGAAATAAAAAGTTCTTCATTCTGGACGCTATGACTTAGTGAACAACAATTCGAAGGAAATTAAGAAAAATAAAGTTTTGTGCAAAAGAATTTATTGAGATCAAAAGAAGAAGCAAAAAAGTTTGAAAACCATGAATTTATTTGGGATTATTCTGATTGTCGGTAAGTCAAAGCACATTTTGTCCAAACAGTTTATCTTTCTGCTGGTACTCAGGTTTTCACTTCTAACCCAATGACCCGAAACATCTTCAAAGTCGTTTTTCTTCTCGATTCAAAGCCAATTGACACCGAGAAGAAAATTTGTTTTTGATTTCAAATTGCGCAATTCGTGTTGGCACTACTTGCTGGTGGTTCGCTAATTGAGATGCAATCTTGAGATTTGTTCAAGCATGATTTGAAAATCGTTTAAGATCAACATGTTTTCAAATTGAATCTTGAAATTTAAATTGCAAAACTTGGTACACAAAAGAACAGTTGTGAAACAATTTGATACCGATTCCACCCCTTGACTTCCGAATTGAACAATTAACCAGGAATTCTAATTACGACTGAAAGAAAACTGAATGGAAACTTCAAAGCCGTTTCCTACCACCCATGCTGGGCTTGGAGTGATTTTCAAACTGAAACCAGTCGACTTCTTCGATGTTAATTGTTTCTGTTATTGTTTCAGTTGTTTGCACGAGAAATTAACAAAAAAGTTTTCGCAAAAATGAGGCAAAAATTGCCTTTTCGCCGACAACACTTTGCAGTTTCTTATAAATTTTCTCACAGAAACTGTTCCGATGATGTTGAATTCAAATGCGATTTCAATGTAATGGAATAACAATTACCCCAAACAAAGATCGCATGGCTTTTGATGAACTTTTGAACGATTTTTGAAATCGGCGCAGGTTAAAGTTGTCGATGTTCTTAAATGGTCCGGGAATTTTGAAACTATAAGAGTTCTTTGATAATATCTTCTGATTGCCTCTGGTTGGAATTTAAACTTAACTTTCCGGGAACTTGCCAAAAAATATTTTTCCTATAAAAATTAATGCTTTTGGTAGCATCACCTTCGGCAATGTTTGGCAAACAATACATTGAAAATTGTTCAAGTTAATTGCGCGTTTCATTTAATCAAAAGACTTCAATGCTTGATAATTTGACAGAAAAAACTTCAAGACAATGGAAGTGCCAAGTCTTTGAGTCGCTAAGTTTTTGTCCTTGCAAGTGTGTTATTCTTGTTGCGGATTATTCTTATGCAACGATCGAGAAAATCAACAAAACATTAAAAATTTGCATATACACATTGAAGGCATCAAAATATCTTTATTATAATCCAAGTTATTCCGATGACCTTTAAGTAGAAAAATATTTGCGTCGTGCAGTCTTGTTTCAGTTTTATTCTCCTCGAGTCGGCAATTAAGTCAGCCTAGTGCGACTTGGAAGAAGCTATTAAATTTAATTTAAAAAGCTAGGCTCAAATATTTGAAGCCGAGTATTATGAAATATCATGTTTTCCACAGTGAATAATTGGATCCGTTTGGCCAATTACCAGTTCAATAAGTCATGTTCTATCGATCCGTTTGTTCTTCAATGTCATGTTCGTGCATCCATAACGATGCTCGGATAGTTTTGAATAAAGCTGCACGGAAACGTTTTCGTTCCTAAATCACCCGGCAATCTTTTCATCCGAGAAATTTTGTAGCGTGAAACTTCTTCCCAATCCGTAAAAGGTTAACATTTCTCGCTCAACAAAGCCGTAGAAACTTTCAATTTCCGCATGTAATTCAACGTCACCAGCCCATGCACACGAAATCAAAGACGCGAGAGAGAGAAAGAATTTCAAATATCGCGATCGGTTCACATCCGATCCCAAACTAAATTGGAAAGTCTCGACGAATTCGTTTATCATTATATTTTAATCAATACCGTTTTGTGCCACACGTCAAATGACATCTTAATCATTACAATTTTTTCGTGTGTTCGGCACCGAGTGAAAGAAAACCTTTCGCCTTATTCGGCGCGCCGATGATTCAATTAAAAGTAGTTCCATGTTGAGTGCGAAACGAACGTGAATTTTCAACAATTTCTCACCGATTTCAATTGCAATTCACGCTGCTATCTTTCATCGGTCAAATGATCAAGTTGATGATGGTCGTTTAATAGCTGAGACGTGTGAAGAATTCGGCATTATGTAACACTTCGGGGCATCTTTGAACACAAAAAGATGCGATTCAGCTTCTCGCCGAGCGTTGCGGGCCATTTTGAAATAGCATAGTCACAGAAATTCCGACTCATTATGATCGGTGTTGGAATGGCGCTTTAAGAGGGTCGTTTGGCAGACGTGCTGGCATTCGGTGAAGATGATAAAAAATTAATTGGATTGAGAAAAATGTTTTCATCGATTTGACAACTTAATTTTGGGAAAACAAAAGTCATGTTTCACAGTGACGACAATGTTTGCTGGTGCACTGGGACATCTGAAAAACTTCGTAAATCTGCTAACTTTGATTCATAATTCCCACACTTTTGCAATCCACACATCAACCTTAGCAAATGCCGCATTTGCAACCAGCTTCGATCAACCTCATTAAAAGTTTAGCAATTTTTCTATAATTTTGATTGCATCCAATCATCCAAAATTAAATCGAATTCACTTCTGTAAGCCAAAAATCTTCAACTTTCCAAATGGCATCACGATTAATGGTAACGATTGCTATTTTATCACAAACAAACGACTCTTCATAAATAATCAAACTCCAGGGAGCAAAGCAAAAGGCACAATAGCGGCAAAAAGAAAAATTTCTACTTCCAATTTATCATTTAATACAACTTCTCATGTGCTGCAATTCGTCTACATGCTTCACTTTACTTCTTTCTCTCTTTATTACTCGTTTTGAGGGCTTGTCAGATATGCGCAAAGCTTTTCGCTAGCGATCGACATAATGTTTTGACGTCTAAATGATGGACCAAATTGAAAATTATGGACTTGTCTCAGGGTTCCATCCAATAACAATCGTGTCAATCATAGAGCGATTTCTCCGAAGGCTCTTCCAAGAAACTGTTCAACTAGTTTCATGCAAACGTGTTTCCTCAATTAGGCCCACACTCGGGTAACACCGAGACGACTCTTGAAATTCTTCCTACTGCCGATGTGCATCTCCAGTGCCCGACTTCATTGAAATTCAATAGATCCAACTTCACTTTTATTGAGATGATGATGTATCATGATGCAATGTTTCTGCTGGATTGCATTTTTGATGAAGAAGCGGCAGCACCGCCATAAATCTCATAATGTCATGAAGAATCTTTAGAAAGGAAAAGTTTGAGATCAAAAGCCAAATATTAATTTACAGGCTAAAGATTTTCAAATTATGAGCTTAATTCATGATTTATGAAGTTCGCAAGCAGTGAATCTTGTGAAGTGAACTTTTTTTTATTGCTAAATCGATTAATGTGATTAATGGTCAAGATTGGGATGATTGAAAGTGATGTTAGAATGGGAATTTAAGGAAGTTTGCATTGCTGTCAAGTAAATTTCAGGAAAAATAATTTTAGCTTTGGGAAAATTTGCTTCAACAATTTCAACAAGTTCTTAAAGTTTGCAATCTAAGCTTCCTACTTTTAATAAATATTCAAGGAATTAATAATCTCGTTAAAAAGTGAAAGAAATTTTCAGCAACGAAAGCAGAAGCGCCATCGTTAGCAGTCACCCCCTTTGATGCTAAAGATTTTGATGATTCTCTAACATGATTTAGCAATTGGCAATTAACTATTGAATAAGTGCTTCGTGAAGTGATTAATGGTTAAGTAATAGCGATGTCCAGTAGCGATTGTTTGCCTCAATTAATTCGAATCATGCCACTCACTCATCATCCCATCACGCGGACTGACTTTCATGCGAGAAAGCATGTCGTGGCCTGTTCAATAATCAAAGAAAGGTTTTACAGTCTTGTTTCGTCTTTATGTGATAATTAAACTATCAGTGATGAAATGTGGAACTTCTTCTTTGAACGTCGGCAACAAGAAGATTGCGCATAATTGATGGGAAATGTTTACAAGTGGCTGAAACAATTGAAAAAAAGTTTTAACGGTTACGTAAGAGCCTTTTTGGCATTTTTCGTGTTTTGTTTCGAACTTGTTTGGTCTCGAAAGTGAAACCAAAGATGAGATTTCTACAGCTCCCAATTGCTTCTAATAGCCCGTAATTTGTCACGCCGAACCGCATTGCTACGGCGCGACTTGTCTCAAGATCCCCAAACTCAAGTCCGTTGCCCAATTAAACAATGATTGGAGTTTTTTTTTACATAGAAGATCAGCATGATGTCTGTTACGCACAGTGGACCGTAATGAGCCAATAACCTCCCAAATTATAAGCTTTATCCGAAAAACTCAATAATTGCATTGATGCAGCGTGAATGAATAGCACTTAGGGCGATGATTGAAGCCCAGGCACAACGCAAGAAATTGTCTTGATCGGTAAATAAATATCGTGGGGAACAATGAGAATGAAAATAAAATGTTATTGACACAAATATTCAGCTGCGATCGTCGCCGCTTTTAATAGTTTCGTCTTCTCGGATCCACAGCATCGATTTTGTTTCTGCTTCTTTCGATGTTGGTTGTCGTTATTTTTTCACAAATACCCAATTACATCACAAACAGTGCCTGATTCAATATTGCCAATCAGCCTCTAGCGATGCTTATGCGAAAGCTCGCTGCCTGCTTTTAATGACATTTCTGTTAGGACATTGCGCCGTTGCGTCCTTGGTTGATTGGATGATTGGCGTGGATCAATAATTAACGGCTTTCAAGCTGGGAAAGGTTAAACACGCGCACTTGGCTGCAGCAGAAGTTCACTAATGAGGAAGTTCTTTCCGTTGGAACTAATTGCTATGATTTAAACGAGATCGCTGTCAGATTCATCATCGAAATTAGTTCCTTTAGCTTCAATTGAACATCAAAATAGCGAACTGTATGTTTTAACAAACGGCTTTTAGTCGAACAATTGCACTGGAAAAGCGAGACTTGGCAATTCATGCAATGATTTATGATTTCAATCTCTATCCTCCGATTGAGTAACTTTGTAGCCATATGTGATGCATTCAGTTCAGGACAGTGATGTTTCAAGGTCTCGAGAGTGCTTCAGTCATTCATACCGCTGATGTTGATTTTTAATTAACTTGGAGTCTCTTGGGCTTAAATGCAAATCTCATCGTCCGTAATTGATTGAAACTAATCGATGTGCTGCTGTTATTTGGAAAAGAATTGGCCCTGGTCAAGGAAGTGCCTTCGGAAGTGGGTGGCACAAATCTTTGGTGCATAAAGTGCTGATCAAAACTAAGTCTTTTTTCTTGAAACTTTCTTGAACATCTCCACGAAAGTCTTCTTCATTTCTTCATCGTGATCTCATCCCGCGAGATCCAAAACTCAATTAATGTTATGGAAATTGATTCGACCACGGTCCGAGATTGACCGTGCATCAGCATCGACCGCATCAGAAGCCGCAAGCGATTGGAAAGGGAATTTAATTAACTTCAAGTGCTTGCATCACTTCGATTATGCTTTCATGCCGGTTCTTCTCCACGATCATTACCGTTTACTTTCCTTCCACCGCGGCGCGAGAGATTCATCACAGCGCAATTGTCATCTATCGCCATTTGTAAATGAAATTTATGTGTTTCTACGTCTGTTGTCGTTGATAGTGATCAAGTTGCTATTGTTTCAGCAAAGTCGATTGAATCTTCTAACCGCGAGAGAGAAAAGAAATAAAGTCGTTGCAGTGATGCAATTTCTGACACCTAATCGTGTGCTCCAATAAATCCATTTCCTTTTCTTTCTTCTCCGTCTCGTTCGTCTTCAGCTGAATGACATCATTTTGGCTCGCCCTGTTTTGCAGGTCAGTTAAGTGGCGATGAAGAAGTGTCCGAGACGAGATGACGACAAGGTATAATGGCAATTAAGGCAGTGAAACGAGACGAGACGGGAAAGAAAGAAATTGCCGACCCGCTCGTTTCAATATCGAGGCGAGGTGAAGAACAATGGATCAAGAGTGCTTTTATCGTTCGAGACTGTAAACAGTTGCCCAATTGATCTCGACAGCCAGAATTGAGTCATTCCGAGCGGAATGAAACATTGTGCTGCATCATGCTTGTTTTGTTTTCTCAATTTGCATACGTTTCCCTAATAAAGAGTGCCAGAGGCCGTGTCGATTACGGGTGCTCAAAAATGCCAAACAATCAATCAGCCGACAGATCAGAGTCAAATGGAAAACGATCAATGAATTTAATTAATTCCGATTTCATATGTGAAGGTCGGCGATTCCAACGATTGAGTAAGAAGAAGTGAAAATCCATCGCGATCCACGATCCGATTTGGCGTCAATTAAAAGTTCATTAAAAGTCAGTTGAATATTTTTCGAAGAAATGTTAAATGCTTTGTTAAATGTTACTTCTCATTTGTTGGTGGCACTCGGAGTCATGGCACACATCGTGTGGAAAAAGTCATCACATAATCTCACGGGTGGGAAAGTTGTTTCGTTTCGTGTTTATATTTTTATTTTGTTTCGTCTCTCTCACTCGAGCGGTCTTTCGGTGATGGATGACTCAGAAACTACACAATTAAGCTGTGTGCTGTAATCTGTGTCACTGTGCGAAAGAGATTTGTCGAGATGATGGGCCCAGACTCGGATTGACGATGGGAAACTGATTTGAATCGCTGGTGCGTCGAGTTAATTAATTTAGTTTTTATCTTTCGCGTTAGCTCATAAGCGGCGGTGTCTGGTGCCTGTTGACGCACTTGACACATGACTTTGGTTGCTTAATGATGAGATTTTGGCGCACTCAATGAAAAAAGTCAGAAGATTGCAAAAAATTAAACTCCAGCAGCTTAGTGTCACTGTGAACCGTTGGTGACACCACGGTAACACCGTTCACGATTTTGAGCCAAACTAATTGCCTACCAACAAACGATCATCTTGCAACTTTATTTTTCCAAGCTTCAGGCTGCAATTGTTCGTGCGTCTGACACTCTAATGAG
The DNA here is from genome assembly GCA_000775305.1 of Belgica antarctica. Lineage (NCBI taxonomy): Eukaryota > Metazoa > Arthropoda > Insecta > Diptera > Chironomidae > Belgica > Belgica antarctica. The sequence continues at coordinate 89,582 of JPYR01000261.1, forward strand.
CGAGAATGTGCAAATATCTTCCAACGACATCGATTCGATGATTCATGAGCACTTGCTGCAGCTCAATTTTCTCATAAATCTGAAAGACACCCAACAATGAGTGCTTTGAGCGATCAGTTATGTTCAAAACGGAGTTTAATGGATTTCCTAATTCCTAGGCGAAAAAAAAATGACAGCTTCTAAGACAAACAGCGGAGAAGATGAAAATGGTTACAAGGACACCGTCGCATGTTGAATGGAAGTGAGATTCTTGTTCGATCTGAGGCAGATGTTAGGCCGCTTGCAGAAAATCTCATTCGCGAGACTATTATTAGTCATATTTAGTGATGGATCTGTTTAAGGTAAACAGCAACATTAAAAGAACGAACAATTGAAGCGCTTTTGGTGAAGTTGTAATTGATGATTTATTCTTTGTGCGATTCATCGAAGCCGTCTGGTGCCAGCCGCGAATTAAAAAGCACACAAATTTGGTCAAATGAAATCATCAAAATGCTTTCGACTGCAAAATTCAAGATGTTTAGTGAAAATTCTTGAAAAACTCGCTTAACTTGTCAGTGTTCCTGCTTGTTTCAGGCGGCTTTGAGCTCATTTGATCGATACGTGAGAGTTTTATTGACTGTCAGAGATCCATTTGTTTGCACAGCTTTTGTCCAATAAATTTGTAAACTGAAAATAGCGTCTCTCTATCAATGGCAACGCGATTCATTAAGGCGGATCTTAAATAACTCAACTATAAAAGCCTTTTCATTATTTATGAGAGATTTGCATATGGGTGCACAATAAAACATGATTCAATTTAGCAGGCAACATAAGCCATCGACAAACGGAATGGCAAAGGTCTCGACGTGGAACTATTTCAACAGGATGTTCAAAGTCGAATAAACCGCGCCCGAAGAAAAATCCGATTGCAGTCGACTCATCGATGAACACAAATCGATGAAAGGGGAAAAAAAGTTTCCAATCGAGGGTTGTCATGACAACTGCCATTTTCATTCACCTGTCGAAAACATAAAAAGTTTGATCGTTTTTAAAATCGATTCTTGAGTTTATTTTTTCCTGCATTCGTGAGGTCGCTTTTATGTTGACTTCGTGTTCTCAATTCAGTTGTAATTAAAACAGTCGCGTCTTAAAAATGTCGGATCGTGAAACAGCCAGAAAAATGACCAAGAAAGCTATTTTGGATCAGTGCAAGCGCAATAAACTCTACTCGACGCCTAGGCTCAATGACGTTCTGTATTTGCACTTTCAAGGCTTCCCAGCTATCGAGAATCTCGAGGATTACACTGGCTTGAAATGCATTTGGCTCGAAAGCAACGCCATCAGCAATATCGAGGGCCTGGATCACCAGCCACTGCTCAAATCGCTCTTCCTTCAAAACAATTTGATTTCAAAAATTGAAAATCTTGAAAACTGCAAGGAACTCGACACGCTGGTTCTCTCGCACAACTACATCAAGACCTTGGAAAACTGCGGATCAGACGTTTTGCCTGTTTTGAACACTTTGAACATTTCCCATAATCAGCTGAAAAACGTGGAAGGCTTGGAGATTCTCAAGACATGCGAGAATCTCTCGATTTTAGATCTTTCGTTCAACAAGATTGAAGACATCATGGTCATCAAGGTCCTGGGGGGAATGCCCGTTCTGCATGTTCTAACGTTGACAGGCAACCCCGTCATCGGCACCGTTACCAACTACCGCAAAACAATGATTATAGAGTGCAAGTTGCTGACTTATTTAGACTCACGACCGGTTTTTCCACGCGACCGAGCCTGTGCTGAAGCTTGGAAGTGCGGCGGATTTTCCGCAGAGAAACGTGAACATGAAAACTGGAACCGCGAGGAACGTCGTAAAATCCGAAGATCTGTCAACGCTTTGTTGTGTAAGACACGAGGGGAGTCGGCTATTTTGAGTTCAAGCGATGATGAAAAGGAAGAACTGCCGAGTGAAGGTGGAAAGTTGAAAGCCATTGAACAAAGCGTCGAAACACCGATTGAAGAAAACTCGATGGACATCTACGAAGGCAGCCACAAGGAACTGACTGAGCTGTTTGAAGAAGAACAAGCGAAGTTCGAGTCCATGATGACTGGCTCTGGTGATACCCCGAACACATCGACAGTCTTGAAGCCGGATTGCCATGCCGATATGATCAAACAACTCAAAACCGTCGAAAAGATCGAACAAAAGAAAGACGAAATCACAAAAATGTTGGACATCAGTTGTGACCAAGATAGAATTCTCCAAATGCTGCAGATGAACAAAAGCATCGAAGGAAGCATTTTCGGAGCACCAAAGCCACCATCGAATGAAGCCCCACGAAAAGTTTTGATCGAAGAAATCTTTGAAGAAACGATAAGTGTCCAACAGAAAGTTTCGTTCAAAGTCTGCATTGAAGAAATTCCCATGCTAGAAGACGAAACTATTGCGAACGAGATGGAAAGTATGTTGTGGTTCGAAGATGAGTCAGCGGGCACGACGCACAACTACGAGTCGCTCGATTACCAGATCACGAATTTATCCACCATCGTTACAGAGACTTTTGCTGAAGATTTTTCCACCGCTCCCGAGTCGCTGGTCGACCCCGAAGACTTGGCGAAGGTCTTAGAGTTGTGTCAAGAACAGCAAAAGGACGTGATGCAGCTGTGCTTCCTGAATGAGAACGAAAAACTCATGCAAATCTACGACGAAGCCGTTGAACAGCGACTGGTCCAAGAAAGCGACGGAAATCAGTTGGCCGAGATTGAAGAAATGTGTCAAGACGAGTTCGAAGACGCCGAAGACGACTCGTTTCAAACCTTCCCTGACCTCGACGGCATCCTGACCGTAAAGAAGCTTGACATCATCTGCACCGACGACGACGATGACGAAAACGTTGGATTCTCACGCATCGAAATTACCGAAGTTAGAGAAACCGCCGAGAAATTAATTGAAGATGTCATCAAGTCGCTTGAAGACATCGAAATGCTATTGTGAACTGGTCTTCAGCGCTGATAAAGTTATGCAAAGAAATAAAATTTGAATTTAGTTGAAACCCGAATTGTTTTATTGTAATTTTTCTGCCTGCACAATTAAACATGCCTGTTAAACCCACTTTTCCACTAAAGTTCAAAAAAACCTCCGATAAAATCTAATTTGAAATCACTTTCTTCCATTGCAGTCGGACTTTTTAGCTTGGCTTCATGCCAGTCGAACAAAAAATACAGTCTTCAGAACATGCCGGTAACGAGCTTCACGTGCCGCGATAAAATCCTGGGCGGTTATTACGCAGATGCCGAGACGAACTGCCAAATGTTCCACATTTGCGTGAAAGTGGCTGGAGTGGGAGTAAGTCTATCTAAATGTCATGGGATGAGCGGTGACGACGAGAATGACATAAAAAGACTGTTTAAATGTTCCATGTCATGCTTGAATGTCAGCTGCAGATTCTTTCATTTCGCAATTCTTTCTTGTGACCTTTATGCGCTGTGAGAAGTGATTGCTTACGCTCTTCTCAAATGAATGTTTCGTTTGCAGATCCAAGACTTCAGATTTTTGTGTCCCAACGGCACCGCGTTCGATCAAGAAGCTCAAATCTGCGCCGATTGGGGCGATGTCGATTGTGAATCCGCAACTTTATACTACGGAAGCGATAATTTTGACCTTTACAGAATCGGATCGAATTTCGAAAGCAAAAAGTCAAACTTCGCCGACGAAGACGAATCGGTTTTTCATCTGCAGCATGCCGAAACAAGTTTGCATAATTTTCTCTAAACTTTCCGTTGACTTGTACGAAAGATTTTAACCAATTATCGTCTTTCAGGTGATGCCAGACGCAGCAAGCAATACGTCGTGAATCAGAACACCGTGAGCCAAACGCCCAGACCAACCACGACGACAACCGCTCGTCCATCGACAACAACACACAGAACCACGACTTTGGCGCCGTCGACGACCACCTACCGCTCAACTCACGAACAAACCGTTGCAGTCTCAACTTACAGACCGTCCCCGCAGCCCAAACGTCACTTTAACGACAATGTCGTGGCCTCAACATACCGCCCAGCCCACAATTTCTTCACCAATGCCCCCAAAAGCTCAAACGGTAAAATAACAAACAAATTGCACAATTCCAGCAATTAAAATTCTTTTTCGCTTTCCCATTAGACGATGAAATTTTGAAGCAGTCGCAAAGCGCACATTTCTTCAACAACAAGAATAAAGGCAAAGAAGACTTTGACGAAGACGTTGTGAAATCGACAAAAGCTCCGTTGAAACAAAAAGTTCTTCGAGGTCGCCAGCGTGGCCGCAGCAAGTTCAGAAATGTCAATAACGCTAATTCAGTGACACCGGCACCAGCGAGAAGCGCGGCCCTCGTGTCGACCCAAAAAGCATTTACCGAACAGCAGGCGAGACAATCGTTCACCAACACGCCGATCGTTGTGCAACCTGTTACCAACAACAGATTTGATTATGATAACTTCCGGTCAAGCCACTCAACGACGCTGCAATCATTAAACAATTACCGATCAACATCTTCGCCATCATCAACATCGACCGCTTCACCTAAGCGTGATGAAACCTTCTTTGACGTGCCAAAAATCAATCAAAAATCCCAAACAACCAAGCTTAAATCAGCACCAGCTCAAAATCTTGATTTCCACTTGCCATCATCGACCGCAAAGCCACATAATCCCATCGATTTGTTCGAATCGTTCGGTGCCATTCCACAACGAGTCATCATCCCATCAAAGCTGAGCCCCGAACAGAGAAAGGCACTTCAAGCGTCGAACGCTGTTAATTTGCAGCAACAAGCAGTAACAAACGTTGCAACACCGGCATCCACAGAAAATCCGCAATTCGAGCCACAGTTCAACCGCGTCAGTCCAAACCCAAATCAGCTGAGACAAAACGGTGATCAAAAGTCACAGCAAAAAGATTCCAGCGTTTTACCTCAAAAATTCAACTTCAAAACACAAAAGTACGAATCAATTGAACCACTTCACCCGACCACCCAATTCTACAACCCAAATTATGAGACAAAGGGAACTGAACAGCCGAACATCAACTTGGAACCGACTCGCAGCGGACTCACCCGCAGTCAAAACAAAACTTATGCACCGAGACAGTCAAGCACCGTCGCGCAAGAAGACAACAAGCCGACCACCTTCAACCCCCAGCAGTATTACCAGTCAGAACAATCCCAGTACCAGAACTTATCACCTCGTGGGTTTTCTTTGGCCGCCCAAAAGCAACAAGATGTAGTACCCGCCAGAATCACTATCCCAGAACCACGTCCGCAAATCACTTCAAGATCTGAAGCAAGAAACCACAAAAAATTCTCAACTCTCGTGCCTAAAGATCAATACAACCCAACGACATTCAAGCCCAGCAGCAGCTTCAGCAAGAAACCTACAGAATTTTCTGGTTCACAAAAGCTCGAAAAGGTTCAAAACCCGAACAAATACTATGCACAGTTCACATCCATTCAAGCCACCACACCGGCGCCAACTACAAGCACTACATTTTACACAACTCTACAGCCACAGTACACTACGCAATTTCAACAGAACCAAAATTTCCAACAAAACAATAATTTTCAACAGAACAATAACTTCCAGAACAACAACTATCAACACCAAACAACCACCCGCATAAGCAACTTCTTCTCGTCGACACCAAGCGTTCGACCGCTTGCCGCGGGTGAAGAAGATGACGGCCAATACAGACCAGAACTTTACGAAAAAGATTTCTTCAGAAACAAAGCCAAGACTACTAAAAACACTCCAGCTCCTGTGCGGAACACTTTTAACAACAACAATTTCGTCCAAACATCAACTACACTAAGGCCACAAAATGCACCGATTCAAAGCAATTTTCAAAGCAACGAAGACGAATTCCTTAAGACAGCCCAGTCCCAAAACATTTTCGCAAGCGGTAATCAGCTGAGAGTCGAGAAGGAGCGAGAAAAGTCAGCTGCCAAGTTTAACGACCACTCAACTGTCACCGTTAAGTCAAGTCCACGACCTTTCTCGAAGCCAACAACGCTGCCTACAACGACGGTGAAGCATGCCAGGAAGAAGATCGAAAAAGACGTCAGTTACGACTACCAGTATTATGACACAAATGCCGAACAAAACGACTACTCCGAGCTGGAGACGATCGAAGATTTCGGAAAGACAGCAAAGAAATCCACTAGCAATTAGTTTCTCATGATTTCAATTCCTATTTTCACTCTCTTGCATTTAATTTCGCTGCACATTTTCGACACTGTCTTCTGTCACCTTTTGTAAATATTTTGAAATCTTTCTCCGTTCCTGTTCCTCATAATCCCCAAGCGCATATTAGAAAATAAGTTTTCTACTTGAAACAAAGTTACCAGAACAAGTTTACTTTTCGACAGCTTTTTGGGCTATTTAATTTAACATTGAAAAGAATTTTAAACATGACGAAACTGTTGTCTGGTTGTTCGAAAGTTATTTGAACCACTTTTTATCTTATACCAATAAAAAGATTATAAAATATGTTTTGATTTTGCTGACTTGCTTTATGAAGCTTCCAGTATTTCCGGACTGAAATGTCATGAAACAAACAGAGTCAAAGGCCACGTGATGAAGTTGGCATCAGATTTCCTGCTACGCAAGACTTTTTTTAGACAATCGCAGAACAATTGCTACATTGTTAACCAAATCTGCATTTGACACATCAAGAGCGACTTGAGAGATGTTTTCTCTTATAAAAAGGAAATCTTTTCGAATCGTTTTCAGTGCTGATAAAACTGCGAATAAGGCAACATGGTTGAATCACAAAAAGGGAGCTTTTCCCTTGTAAGTTTTGTGGCTTTGCTACTAGTTATTGAAGCTGTAAGTGGACAGGTTTTAAATGGATTTCTACCCTCTGGCTCGTCTGAAATTGAAATCGGTAATCAACATAGCTTTTTCTAATTGAAGAAAGTGTTGAGAATTTCCCATGTCTTTTACAGACGGCATCGAGTCTACGGAATTTTTCAGCATTACAGAAAACGCGTTGAACAAGCGGCAACAAAATAATCAAAATCGATTCAAAAGTTTGTGGTGTTTCTTTTTTCATGATTTCCACAATAACAAATCTTGATTTTATTTGAACAGACATGATGATTAACAAGGACAATCAAGAAATCATAAGCGACGATTACGTGACGTCGAAAGATGGGCCGTTTTTTTACATTCCTCGAACGTCACCGGTCAATGGCAAAAAACGTGGTGCGATTTTGTCGTGGGCTTTGCCGGCGAATCGAATGTTTGTTTGTTTAAGTTTGATATCGAAATCCAACTTTGTTTGAATTTTTTGTTTTTGCTATTACAGGCGCGTTGGAAACTCAAACTATCGCCAAACATCAAACTTTGGTATTCCAAACAGCAGACCAGCAGCCAAAAAATGATTTTAGTGGACGTGTTGTGTTTAAAACTTCCCTGTAAAGCTCTTGAAACTTCTCGTCAACAATAAAAATTCTCGAATTCACTGTTGTTAGAATGTCTATGAAATAAAAATCAATTAATATGGGTCAAAGGCTTGAAAACTGACTTTATTTAGCTTTTTTAACATTTACAGCAGCATTTTATCAAGAAAGTTTTTGTGGAACAAGTTGAATCTAATGAAATTCTGGCTTTCAGTTTCAATCAATTTTTATAAATAACAAATTCATTCAAAACATCACGAAAAGACTAAACGAAAGCTTTTAATGAAAAGAAATTGAACTTGCTTGTTCGACATTTTGTATTTTCAAATTGTTTTGCAGAATTATCAACAGTATTTGTCTAGTTTGAAACATGACAGCACTTTAACAAAACTTGTCGCTATGGCAGACAAAAATCATCTCAACAACCAAAGCAACATTATGAAGCTATAGACTTACTTCTCTCATTGCTATTAAAGGGTTGACTTGATTGATTTTTTTCACTAATCACGAAATACTTTGGCGAATCGTTAGTTTTATTTTTAAAGGAATCGTGTTGAACAATAAAAAGTTCCTTGTTACCGCGAATTTTCCATCACGACACACCACGGTATAAATAGATGGACAGTGGAAAGTCAGTCTCAAATCAGTTTCTGATTTTTCTTTCGTAGGACTTATTTTAACAAGTAAGACTAGAAAGACAAAGGAGACGGCGAATTATGCGGTTTAGTTTGCTGTTAGCAATTGCGCTCCTCGCATTGATGGGTAAGTAATAGCTGATTTGCCACGTAAACGCTGCCAGTACACATAAACAGTTAATTTGAAGATAACATTTTGACTTGTTTAATGTACTTTGTTTTCAGTTGCATCAATCGAGGGATCATCTGAAACAATTCGTAGGAGGTATACTAGACGGTGAGTACCTTGTTGAAAAACGTTCTCGTTTGAAAAAACAATTAAAATACATTTTGAACACTCTTATATTTTCAGTCCAACGACACGTAGAAGGTACACGACCACAACTACTAGACGAGGTAAACAGTTATTTTTTCAAGCAGCATGGCATATTGAAAATTTTAATTTTAATTCATGATCATCTTAGTTTATCCATCGTTATCATCAGCACCGAAATCTTTAGGTAAAGTAAACAAGGTTAAAGTACAAACACCTTTGACAACAAATTTTGAAAAACTTTATTTAGTAGAATAATAATTTTCAAGTGAAGAAACAACATTTAATCTAAAAAATCTAAATTCTGTTTTTACTAAAAAACAACCCTCAAAAGAACATAGATTTTCGGAAAAAGTTATTTTTAAAAACGTTTATATATTTTTATAGCAGCTTCATACGTAGACAGTTCAGCTTCATCAGAAGAAATTTCAGAAGTTTCGTCTGAAGAATCTTCAGCTTCAACAGAAGGAAGTCCGACATTATCGGAGAGTTCAGATGTTTCGTCTGAAGAATCCTCAGCTTCAACAGAAGGAAGTCCGACATCATCGGAGAGTTCAGAAGTTTCGTCTGAAGAATCCTCAGCTTCATCTGAAGAAAGTTC
>JPYR01000262.1:0-22469 GCA_000775305.1 Belgica antarctica
TCTCGTGAAGGTCTTGACAGATTCGGGTCAGCCGATCCCAGACATTCTCGAAGGCTGCAGAGCTGCCGGCGGAGGTGACGACTTCGGTGGCCGCGACATCCGCAAGAACGTCGACGACGGAAATAAGCAGGAAAACGAAGAAGCCTGGTAGCTTCAAAGCTCCAAAGAGTGAAAGTTTCGACACCCATTCTCTATTCAATAACTCTTACTATTTATCATTCCATTTATTTCGAAACTTGTGAAAATAAGTTCACCAATTTTTCACTCATCACATTTTTAAAACAAACCAAATGCAAATTTATATCTACGGAACAAATCCAAATTATTTGGGGAAATGGGAACACAGACACCAAACTCAATTTCAGGAAGGCCATCGTGCAGCTGACAAACAAGAGCAAGGTAAACCGCAGTGCAACCAGCCGGGGAGCCGATTTTCACGGCGAAAACATAAATCGATTTTTAATTTGCATTCGCAATTGATTCGTCATTACATAATTTTCCGATTTCCACAGCCGATCAAGGCCGAGGATGCGTTTTGGGATCAATTCTGGGCCGAGCACCAGACGTCCGTTCAAGGTGAGTGATTCCTGGTGACGTCAACGTTCACTTCCAACGAATCCGAGCTAACATCTGTTTCCGTCTGCAGATGTCTTTGCACTGATAACGTCAAAAGAAATCAGATTTCCTGCTGCTGGAAGAATACGACTGGGATCAAGTGGACCTCGATGAAGACGTGTACAACGTGAGTGGAAGCCGAAAGTCTGATGCTGGCAAGTCAATCGCTAGCTACGTCGATCTCACTAACTCCCAGTCACCGTCAAAGTATTCGTTCACACCTCGCATTAACTTGGCAGAACAAAAGCCAACTCAGATGCCTTCATCGCAACCACAAATCAGCATCACAGAGGTATTTGACGAGTTCGAAACAGACGCCGACGGGTTTTCAATATTAGACTACACGCAGTTTGAAGACGCCCTTCCGCTGGCATCGTCTCCAAACATGATCTGAGATTCATGTTTCAAAATTTAAAAGTAAACCGAAAAAATCGACTTTTTATAACTTAGATCTTTTAAAAATACTCATTTTAAGACTTACAGAAAAGCTACAATACTTCTTTAACGGGAAACATGATTTTTAGTTTATTTAGAATGTTTGGTTTTATCGTACAGCATAGATTTTGTTATACATTTTATAATTGAAATTACAGTATCGGACGCAAACTCGGTGAAATCGAAGCTGTAGACTGAGTTCGCTTTAAGAACAACATTTCTCTCAAAATTGTCAGGAACAATTCCTCTCTTAGCGTTGTCCAAGATTCCAGCAAAGTTGAATGAGAAGTTTGGAATAAATTTTATCATACGAAGAACTTTCCTGACCCGAACTCGAAAGATTACAATTCAAGAATGAACTATTGAATGTGCGACTGAGAGAGAAAATACTGGCCTTAAAAATTCTCTTTCTCAAAAATTTGGGATTCCAGATTCATGAAATTGGATAACACATGGGAAAACAAATAAAGGCAAACGAATTGAAAAGAAGATTTCATTGTGTTTGCTCGTTCATTTCGAAGCTTTTCAGAGTTTTCAAATATGTTTATCTTAAAAAAAAACTATTTAAAGGACGCACTGAATCGTCAAGTATGTCAGTCGTCAAAATTCAATCGAACCGATCACATCGTTCAATTCACACCGGTAAAACCTAGCTCGTTTTTCATATACATTCTAACTCGATTTTCATCTCAAACCTAACTCGATTTTCGATTTACTTTTTAAGATATGCCAAAAAAGAAATACAGTTTCGTTAAATCTCTTGCCAATATCAAAAAAGTTCGTCAAGAAATGCGTCAGGAGCAAGACTCCAGCCATGATGATCTGGAAGATATGCGATCTCATGGTTTGAGAAAGAAAATCAACATTTAGTGAGAAAACCCAATGGAACCGAAAAAGCTGTGCTTAACCACGTTCTTCTGGCTGCTGGGGCAAAAGCAAACAAAACGCTCGATAAGACAAAAAACAGTTCACCAATTGCCAGAATTGATAACTGGCAATGGCACTGGAATAAACATTGCTAGTTTTCTTCGTCAGGTCTTCGAGAAAGTTTACGAGACGAAGAAATTTCAGTCAATTCCGATAGAAATTGGTACAAACGCATCTTGGGCAAACATAAATGCCATCATCGAAACAAACAAATGATTATTAGTAATTACTAGTAATTATTAGTAATTACTAGTAATTATTGTACCGCTTACTCTACCTTAGCCTAAAAACTTCCTGATGTATACATCGAGAACTTAAACATCGAACATTACTAGTAATTATTAGTAATTGTTGTACTGCTTACTCCACCCCGGCCAGTTTTTATCACTTCTAACAACACCAGTTAAGGACAGCATGTACAACTTAAACTTCATTTTCTTCCGGTCACACTATATCATCGCCACCAAGAAAGAATCTACGAATTCTTGCGCTTCTTACGTGTTGCGTCTTTTTGATGTTCATCATTCGTCTCTCCATTTTTCTTTGTTCGACTTCAAGCCTTTCCTTCAGATGTCGTTTAGACTCCAGCATTGACTACCATAGATGAGTACAGGTAGAATGCAAGAATCCATCAATCTCTTTTTGTGATAAATTGGTAACGATCTACTTAATAGTAATTCATTTGACCACCCTTAACGTCTACGAAAGCTTGTCTTTGATATCCGCTTCAATTCCGAGTTGTTTTAAACAACAAGCGAGATCGCAGTCGTTTATTTATTAATTGCTTCAACGAAGGATCCTTAAAGATTTTTAAAACATTAAATGATTTCTTCGACTACAATTTGTATGCACATCGATGTTTGATATTTAAAATAATCGGCCAACAGGAAAACCAAATAACGTGACAACTTAAATGAGAGTTGTTCAGTATTTATCAAAGCAGGTAGACATTAAAAAATTTAGCATTTTATTCCAAACTCTACTTTTCACCTTACTTTTTTTTATTGAACAATGATTTTGATGTTTGTTACAGTTACGGACTACGTTTGATGATGAACGATAAGTTATTCTGCGATTCCACTTTGAGCAGTGTCGCTAGTCAGTGCGCACAGAGTTGCTAATTTATTTCATTTCTTTAATCGACAAGTTAATTGGTAGTAACTCTAGTGAGTGTAATTGATCCCAATTAATGCTGATTTTCTGAGTGATGTTTTCCGCTGTCAGCGAATTTTCTAAACATTCTGGTTATCTTCTTCCTGAAGACGTAGAATATCGGATTTGTTTATGTAGTAGAAACTGGCCGTGCGTCCTTTGAGATCTTTGAGGACTCGCTTAGCGCCGTTTTTAATGAGAATTCGGCTGATCGCTTCGACGTTGTTGATTCCCATCGAATAGTGAAGTGCAGTCCGTTCCAACTGTGTTGACGCAAATGAAAATTAGAAAAACACTTTGGCTTTATTCGGATTGCCACTCACATTGTCCCCGACTCTGAGAGTTTGTCGGAAATTGCTAGCAAGATAGTCGACGATGTCTTCGAGTTCGTTGAGAACTGCTACATGTAAACTGCATCGGCCTGGAATATTGACGGAAATAATTACAATTGCCTGATAAGACTTAATCGACAGTCATCAAATGTTTCTCATTTAGATTCATCGACCAGCGATGACTTCAAAGTTGAAGCAAATAAAAAGTCAATTGACGTTGTTTCAATTATTATCTCACCATAATAATTCTTGGCACGAGCTAGCTTAGCAGCATCGCTTCCTGATAAAATTGCCTTGACACTTTCCAAATCGTTTTTGCGCACAGCTTGAAGAAGCTTTTCACGATTTTCCTTAAAAACAAACAAATTTTGTTAAACACCAGGAAAGATTTTGAAGGTCAAGCAGCTTCTAAGTCTTTGAAGTTCATGCCCCATCAACTCACTTCGAACTTCGGTGCATTTTCCAAGAAAGTTGCTAACTCAAAATGACCGCGTGACTTCGCCACTTTTGCAATCGTCGATCCATCAGCGTCAGTGATGTCAGCAAGGTGATCGTAACCATCCAACAACATCGACACAAACGTCTCGTATTCACCTGAAAATAGTGTCATCACGATAAAATAAAATTTGCTCGTTGTTTAGCGTCGTTTTCACCTCTCGCTGCCATGTTCAACACGTAACGATCGATTTCTTTGCAATTATCAGGCTGCGACGCTTGCAACGAAACGTCTCGTGCTGTCCGGAAAATTTCATCGCGATAGGTAACGTTCGTGCGAGACTCTTCGATGAGGTTCAACAAAGCTCCTTTGCCGTGTTGACGTGCGGCAGCGAAATGAAGCATTGATTGGCCATGTTCGTCGCGTTCTTCGCTTCCAGGAGTTGAGTCAGTGTCGTCGTCATCGATTAGGTTTTCGATGCTTTTCTGCTTCATAGGAATCATCAAATTGGCCGATTTTGGCTTCAAATCCGTTAGTTTTTCTTCGGTTTTCTTCTCAGGCTCTGGCTTCTTGCTTGTCTTGGGCTTTCCATCGGTGGAAAAGTTCTGTAGATAGTTTGCAAGGAAAGCGATTGGGTTGGTTGGTCTCAAATTAGCTACTTCAGTAAGTCCTTTTATCAAAGGATCTCCAAGGGCTAAAACAGGTTTAAAAAGATTAGTTTATTGCTAAGTTTCTGAGGTAGCTTGTCAAAGCTGCGAAATAATGTTTCGTATCTTTGTAACAGTACATACAACATAAAGATAAAACACATTTGAAACTTACACGTGGCCAGATAGCGACCTTCTTCAGTTCGGAACAACGGAATTTCTACTGGCTGGTTGCTTTTGAACTCTGCAAATAGTTTCAAAGTCAAATTAGTCAGGTCTACAAGCGTTACAAGCGATTTTACGGGTTTTTCTTAAACAACTTTTTCTTCCAATGAGTTTGTTATATGAAAACTTTGATGCACAGTTTGGCTTTCTTTTTGTCTACCAATTTCTCAAAACGGTTTGCAAACGGTACAATCGTGTGCCAATCCAAAAACTCATGCATTTTATAAAATAAAGTGCCAAGGGGAATATAAAAATTGTTGGAAAGATTCCGTTTTCTTGTTTGAATCATGTTTGTGGGCTTGTTCAGTGAATGTTGAATGTCGGAGCCAGGTCTGTGTTTGTTTTAGGTATAAAGCACTTGTTTTTGTACTGTTCTTTGTACTCTAGTGTGTATCATGGCTTGGCTTAAATCAAATGACTGTAAAACCTACACTTGAAATTAGGCTACATAAGCTTGAACTTCAGTTACAAATCAACCATCTCAGAGTTTCCGTCATTCTACAAATCCAAAAACTACCCAAACATGACTTCCATTGATAAAAAAAAGTGGCTTAAGAAAACTCATTGTTTTTCTGACAAGATCAGGGTTGCAAAATCAGGTGTAAAAATTGTGCTAAGCGTTTTAAAGCAAGAAAATCTTCAAATATTCCAAAGAAATTTAAAAAAATTCTTCAGCAATCAATGATCGTTACTAACCCGATAAGGTCTTTTGTCCAACTCTAAAAGCTTTTTTCTTTCGCGCGTTCTAAAAATCTTTCCAACAAATGTTTTTAATGCTAAATGTGACTTTAGGACATGTAGTTGATATTAATAATGATTTAAACCTAAAATCAGTTCGGTTTTCCGGCTTGAAGCGTTCGCAACTACTCGCTGACATTTGCAAATCTATTTTTCTTTTTGCGGAATATTTTCAAAAGCATTTCAGGGATGTGCATCGAATTGGACATGGACAAGTCTTTTTCAAGCTGCAAAATGTTCTGCGTGGCGCTGCAGAAGTCTTGAAGGATCTTCCACTCGGTCAGACTCATACAACGGGTGTTGGACACGCGAATCGTGTCGAAATCGGGTCGAGTTTTCATGTGAAGCCCTCGAATGACACAAAGCTGCCTTAAGTTATCCGTGTCTTTGATCAAATGCGGAAGTTCCAAGGTGAGTGTTAGCCGAAGCGATGTTCCCAGATAAGAAGGCCGTGACGAGAGATATCCCAAGAAGTGGCTGTGCCTGAAGGCGATTTTTTCTTCAAGGAATATCATCGCCCGACCGACTTTGCTGTATGCCAGCCCAATGTCAGCGGGTGTAGACAGTGGCGTGCAACAAAGTATTCTCAGGTGTTCTTGAACGTTTATCCAAGCTACAAATTCTCGGCTAGCACTGACGTAGACACCTCGACCATAAGGATAATACAGGCCGTTGATTGCGAGTGATTCTGGCTGTTGCTGCGTGTCGACGTGATCGAGAAGTGGAATCAGCAGGCCGTTAGCTGCTAGAACAGTTCGTATCTCTGACGGGTTTTCAAGAACTTCGTTCATTGTGTAGTATTGACCAAGGCCATCTTCATTGATTGCGGCTGCAAACTCTTTGCTGAGAATCTTCCCGGTGATGATTCTCTCGGACTGTTCTAGCCTTCCGATCGTCAAGTTCAGTGGCAGCTCATAGTCTTCGAGGTTTCTGCTGCACTCAACGACACCACCGACGACCCATTTGCTGTGCGTGTCCATATTCCAATGCACATCCTGTGGCCGGTTGATTTCGATTGGCGTTTGTTCATCTGGCGGCGTGTCTGAGTCGACGATGTAACTGGGAAAGAATTCCATCATTGGATGTTTTCTGAAGTTTTCTTTCGGACTCAAACTGTGCAAGTCTTTGATGAGTGGCACGAAAAACTCTTGGAACACGACGAAAACATCAAAATCAGGCGATACAACGCCGGCGTTAAGATCTTCATCGATTCTCCGTTCTTTTGACACTTTTTTCATCGCCGGCCAGATGATATCGAAAAGATTGTGGTCGAGCCGCGTTTGCCTGTGTTTTATTTTATCGAAAACTTGTCGCTTAAGAAACCTTGCCAGATAAGACGTGACAGACACACGCAGAGACGACGCACTGCTTGGGAAGGTCCCGTTGCGACTCACAAGCGACTGATCCAACATCGACGGCCGTTTCTCGTGAATCAGTTGGTAACAACGCTCCAAAGTCGTCAACACATCGGGATCGTCGAGCTTTCTTCTCGCGCTATGGTAGTCGTCGGGTACTAAATAATTCATTCGATTAATCAATTCAAAGAAAATAATTTGGAAATTGCACAACAGCCAAAACAACATGGTGAAAAGTTAAAGCTCATATAACAAGTTTCATTGAATTGCTAAGTGTGCTTGGAAGGGGTGATAACGAAAGCAAGTACCTTGGTCGTTCAACATTTCGTCAGCGAGTTCTTCACCTGCACCGAATGTACGCAGCAGGTCTTTGTGAGACAGGATTTTCTCGGATTCTTCGTGGTTCAAGTAAGATTCGGCGGATTTTCCAAGCTGTAATGGACAAAAGTTGAATTTTGGGGTTAGACTTTGTCACAAGGATGATTTTTCAATTGGTTAAAGAGTTGACATTCAAGCTACATGTAAACACGATGTACATTCACGTTGTCAATATGCAATGAAATTTTAAATTACCACTTCAAACAAGTTAAATGCCACTTACGTTGTCTTCAAGCTTTGGATTTGCTCCCAAGTGCACCAGCAAATTGTAGAAGTGGCCGTTGTCCTTGATAGTCGCTGCATAATGCAACGCAGTTCTATTATCCTCGTCAGTCGCCAATAGCGTTTCTTGGAATCGGGAACCAAGGTAGCGGATAATTGCTAGGAATGAAAAGCACAAAGTTAAACTTCAGTTCAAGCAAGAACTTTCTCAATAATTCACTTTCGTTTTCTTCGACGTCGGAACTTGAATTTCTTCGCGACATGCTTTTCAACGCTTGTAAGCACTCAAAAGACCAAACCTAAACTAAACCGTGAAAGCGAATCAAAGCTCTGTCTATAGAAAAGAATATCGATTGAGACACGTTGTACTTGTTCTGTCTGAATCTTGAATTGAAACTTGTTTAAAAATTGAAAATTTATCGCTGCGGTCTACAATTGACGTTCTGGAAGGCACAACGCGTCGAGTGAAAATAAGAACTCGCTTCGTTTCTTGGCCCCAAAATTTAAAGAAAATGGAGCGCACGCCACGATTCTGAAGCGATCTCGATAAATATTTCACAACGCATTCAATAAACCATCAATTGTTCAATTGGTAACGTTTAATTTACATGAAAATGACATGGATCCTCCACCCACATGTGTGACTTACCTGTATGCCCAAAAATAACTGCCACATGGAGCGGTGTCGTGCCTAATAGATGAGCGAGTTATTGGAAGGTTATTCACGGCAATGACGTTGATTGATGTCTTTCTTACCCTTGGGCGAAATCTCGTCCTTGGCAGTCGAGAACTTTCGTCGATCCAAAGCCGCTTGCAAATCTCGAAGACTTCCTTCCCGTGCTGCCACGTGAACCTTCCGAATCTTACTCTAAACAAATAAATAATTCAAGTACCTCGTAAATGACACGATGTTTAATGAGTTGTCAAGGTTGGATTTACCATGTATGTAGCAACGTTGTCGATAAAGGCTTGAATATCAGGCTGTGTAGTTTTCTTCCCAATTAAATTCCTTCCTTGGCCGTTTAACACCATTGAAGCTAATTGCTCCATGTCACCGGAGTCGATCACCTTTTGGGTGGAATCGTTCTGGAAAATTAATTGGTTAACTGACGGAAATGAACAGAAGTTTGTTTGATAAACACTTTTAAAAGCCTTGAACCTTAAAGCTTTCAAGGAAAGTGATCAATAAAACACTTGCGAAGTTTCTCTGTAAATTGTCTTACAAGAAAATTGCACAATTTTTCGCTTCAAAGCTTTGCAAAAGCTCAAAACTTGAGCTTTAAAAGATTTTATCAAAAATTCATTTACATCATCATCGTTTCCATTCGTTACTTGAGTGGCTTCAAACTCTCCAACGTTCGACTCCAGCTGCTTCTCCGCTTCTTCTCTGATGATGCCTTCATAAGGCGGACTCGGCGAACCTACTTCATTATCTTCTTCTTCATCCATTTGTTCCTGTTTCAAAATATTTTAGCATTTGTGTGTTTATAATTGTGAAAAAGTTTCATGTACTCTTGAGTGATTTTCTCCAACAATGTTGAACAATTTGTTTGTTTGTTTGTTTTATAAACTTTTTGTAAGAAATGATGCATGCAACGGTGTATGATACAAAACAAGAAAGTGAAGGAGGAAGATTAAAGTACCTCGTCTTTACCCTTGTCGTTAGCGGTGCCAACGCCCGTTTCTAAAAGGTTTTCTGCACTGATAACAATATCAGCGTTATCGTCAGGCGTGGGTGGATTTTCCAACTCATGTTCGAGACGAAGAATTTCCGAGTTTTCAGCGCGCGCTTTCACCATGTCGTGTTCAGTCTGCTTCTCAATATTTTCTATTTCATTCTTCAGCAGGAGATAGTTTTCTCCTGTCTCATTATCGACGTTTTCATCGTTAGTGTTTGCAGATTGGATTCGACTGTTCGATCCGTTCTGAGAGTTTATTTCATTCGAGTCGTAAGCGGAATCGTTGTTGCCGTCATAGTTGTTGATGACAATCAAATCTTCTTGATATTCCGAGATTTGCAAGACAAATTCATCTTCTTCCTTCTCAACGTCTGCTACATCTGCAGTTTTGGTATTTAATTGAATCAATTCTTGGTCAAGTTCTTTTTCGACGTAGGTGCCATCAAAGTTTTCTTGTGAAAATTTAATTTCATCAACTTCAGGTTCTGGCAGTTCTTCGCCAAAATTTTCATTGGAAATAATCGGTTTGTCATCTTTAACGTTGTCGTCCAAAGCTTCTGAGTCACCTTCGACTTTATTTTCCACTTGATTGGAACTTTCTTTCTGATCAATATCATTTTCAATTAAAATTACGTTCTGAAAGAGAAATTGTTTAACTGAGTTCCTCGAACAAGAAACGAGACGTGGGAAAACAATGCCGAAGTGGGGAGAAGAAATGACGAATTAGAGAAAAAAGACACGACACAAGTGATTCAGCAAATTTTGATAAACTTCCTAGATAGTGCCTGATTGATCGGCTAGTGGTGCACACATAGGACGGACACAATTGCCAGTGACAACAAGCGATAAGCAGTCGCAATGGTATTTACAAAGAGTAAACTTTGTGAGCTCTGCACGAAGCTTTTTTGGTGACAGCTTTCGATTTCGTGAGATAAGCTCGTGAATTTATATTGTAGCTATGTACGTGAGTTTCAAATGTAGCCAGTCATGAGATCAAAAGCTTATAATGGAGATAGTTTTAAAATGATTATTTGTGAAACATTCAGAATGTCAAACGGATGAGTGAACCTTTCAATGGGTTGCAACTCACTTGGTCGGTTTCGTTCGGATCGCTTGGATAATCATGCTCAAGATGATTGTCGATTATATTCGACGCTGTATGGTTTGCGGATATTACAGATGCTGGCAGCAAGGTTTCCGTATCAGCAGTTCTGACGGTTTCCATGGCATCGTCGTCATTCGCATCGAGTACTTGATGTGCTTTAGCAGCATTGTTATTAATGTCGCTTTTGCTGCAAAGTTTGACACGTTAAATTTGTTCAAGTATTGGATTAAGGATTGAAAAAAGTTATTTTAGAGTAATGAACATGCTGACGTCACACTTGTCCAGACCAAAAACTTCCACAAACTCTTAAGAAGCTTTTAAAAGTTCTTAAAAAGTGTCTAAAAGCCTTTCAGAGTTCTTCAGAAGTTTTTAAAAGCATTTTGGCTTTACATTTTTAAAACCCCCGCAAAGTCGTCCCTAGCTTACTTGAATGTTTTCGGCCTGTTGACCTTCTTCGCACTTTTCTTCTTGGCCACAACTTCTTCAACTTCCTTTACTTCATCTTCATCATTAGCGTTGCTGTTGCTTCGACTCAAAATATCGAACGCAGAACTCGACGCTTTCATTCCATTTCCATTGACGTTGCTACTTAAATTATATTCAGAGCTTGACGGCTTCATTTTTGCGTCGAAAAATTTGGCGGGCAGGAACTTCCAGTCAAAACTTGGTGGGAAACCTTGTTCGGCAATTCGCGGGGCTTCCGGAACAACAACAAGCCGCGACCGGTCCAAGTCTTCGCT
Organism: Belgica antarctica; assembly: GCA_000775305.1. Classification (NCBI taxonomy): domain Eukaryota; kingdom Metazoa; phylum Arthropoda; class Insecta; order Diptera; family Chironomidae; genus Belgica; species Belgica antarctica. The sequence continues at coordinate 10,987 of JPYR01000262.1, forward strand.
GTTTTTGTTCTTTTTGTAGTAGGCGGGCGCGTGACCTCGCTGTTAATTTATTTTTTCATGAATTGAAAAAAGTTTAAAGGTGTCGGAAGTAGTTACCTGGTCCGTGACGAGTTCATCGGCTCCAGCTTGTGCCAGAAGGTTGAAAACTCTCTCGTTATTTTTCATGCTAGCTGCATAGTGAAGCGAGTTCTTCCCTGTATTTTCAATTTCCACCGAAGTGTTTGGCCACACTGCCAGCAGGTATTCGACGATTTTTGTATGCGCTAAACCCGCGGCTTTGTGCAGAGGTGTCAGACCATTTACGTCTTTACAGTTCAACATTTGAGGTGGAACGGGCGGCGAAGTTTTCGCCTGTAAAAGTTCGATGTTGTTGTCGATGACGGCCTGATGGATAACTTTGATGAGTCCGAGAAAGTGTGGGACGTACTCGAGAAAGCGTTTGACTTTTGGTTGGTTAGCGACCTCATTTCGAAGCTTGTGTCCATGTCCCTCGAGCACAACTCTCATCAACTTGTCGATATCTTTATCGTGTATCCAAATTCTAATGTTCGATGGCTTTATGACTAGTGCTGTACAAAATGCGGACCATCAAAATGCTTATCGATTCATTGACTTGTGCTTAATTAATTAATGACTCAAACAGAGTCGTGAAAAACCCAGAAAATTACCGTTGGTCTTGTTGGCGATGTTTTTGGAAAACTCGTATTGGATCTTTGCAAAGTCTTCGTTGCTAGGAAAAACTTTAAAGAAAGCGGACGAAATATATTAGTTTAAAGGTCAACTTTCATTAATGATTCAAACACGTAAAACGTCGGCCCACACTGCGGTTAAATTTTCAATCGAGCTAATCACATCGAAATAATTAAACACCCATTCGATCGATAGTGTATTCAAGGAGAAAGCTTCTTGGGCCATGAAAATTATCAATCAATCCACATGACGATGTTCACATGACCCGAAGCTATTTGCAGTAGAAAGTGATTTTTTAATTTCATGTTTCTCGAGTGTTCAAATTACAATTTGCACGCTTTGCTTCACCCTTTTTTTCTCAACAAACTCAATCAAACCCTTGTGAACGGTTTTTTTTTATCAGAATTATCTATTTTAACATAAAGTAATTTTCAAGACGTTTCCATGCGATGTCGTTTTACATAATTGATTACCTGCACTCTCAGCGTCTGAAGCCATGACGAAACTCAGAATTTGCTTTTAACTTTAAGAAGACGTCGAATCCTTCAATTATTCAGGTAAAAGGAGCTTTGCGAGGGGAGAAAAGCTTTGTTAGGACTTGAACGAGCGATGGAAAATAAACGACTGAGTAATACGGCTTTATTTCCTCGACACACAGGGACGTAACGAATTCAAACACTTTGTGAGTGAACGAAACGGAAAAAGCGTAAATTATTCACATATTGATTGCCGATGGAAAACATGTCTAATGATAGATGTCAAACAGTGAAAGCTTTTTCATTTTCTCCTCCACGCCACATGCATAAGTCATGGCTGGAAATATTTAGTTCTCGTTGGTGGTTGTGCAGCGAAAATTCTTGGAGAATGATCAGACAACTTTAGCGAATTTTTCTTGGTTTTTTAAGCTAGACATTGAGCTGTGTTACATTTTTTATAACTTTCAAGTTGTAGGTCATGGATCAACTACGAACTACAGTAGTAACGAGGTTCTAGTTTTTTCTCGTGCACGATCCTTTTAAAGCACAAAGCTTCAAGCAAAAGTTCAAGCTGGAACGAGAAGTGGGGTTTATTTGTCAACCGATGTTGACATCGGGTTGTATGCGCTTTAAAGCGATGCCATCAAATATTCAAGCGAATAAGGGCTCCATTAGGAAAACTTCTAATTGTCATTCAAACATTGATAAAAGACTCCACTTAACCTTGAAACTGATAATGATTTGAGGAATTGAAACGCTGGGAAAACCAGCATGAGTAGAAAGTGGAGCAACACGCGATAAATTCCTAACTGACAATAAATACGAAGGCAATTGAAGGTAGCGAAACAGGTGAGAGGTGATAGTAAATTGTGAACGAATAATTCCACCTTTTCACGGCAGTAAAAAATCTTCACTAAAGTTCTGTTCACGCACCTGCCGAAGCTTCAATTCGCTCGAAGGGGAACTTTAATAATGGATTCGTATGCAGTTCCATTAAAGGTTTCTGTGACTAAAAATAGGGCACAGGCAGAGATGAATAGTGCCTCGGAATTCAACTTGAAATTACTCAGGGAATTTCCAATAAAATGAACAATCAGCTGGGTATTCTGTGCGAGCATCGACAATTCTAAATTCCATAGCCACTTTTTGTCACACAGACTGAAGTGATCGATACGCCGTTCATTCGAAAACTTTCTGAATGAATGCTTGAAAAGGTTTTCCGTCTACGGAAAATTTTCCGTCTGCAATCATGAAAAAAGTCACGTGGCAATCCAATTGCGGAATGTTTCCTCACAAATCTAGAAGCAAAACGTTCGTTTTCGTCAATGAATGTGACGACAGTGTTCATGACAAAGTCATCCGCCAAATATTCCTATTTTAACACGCACAATTCGATTTCAATTTCTTTTTCTCATCGACAACAAATTAAGTACGTGCAAGGTCAATTGATTTCAAGCGTCTCAGCACGAAATGGGTCAATAAAAAGATAAAATAGACTCGACATCGATATGAAGACATTAACACGAATGACTAAGAGTTATTTCTAATATGATCGCTGATGTTTTAATTCAGTGCAGGTGTTGGTCGTTGTAAAAACGCAAGAAACAGATAAATTTGTTGCGTAAAAACTTCTTATTGATTTGTCACGGAATGAAAAGCTATTTTAAACTTGCGAATGAAAGAAATAAAATAATTTGTCTTCTTTAAGCTTTAAGCTTTCCAAGATTTTTTCTTCTAAAAGCGTCTTGTAAACAGAAAACTTTTTTCTTTCAAGCTTTTGAACGGCTTCATAAATAAATAATCAAGATCAAATCAATTACTTTTTGGAGGTGAAGAATGATAATACAATCCATGGCCATTGGTGGCCCCAGCTTTTCTTCTGCGAATCATATTTCACGAAAATTTTCAATTTTTAAACACACTTGTTCACTTTCAACACTTTTAATCCATCATCCGCTTAAGAATTAAAAAAATTCTATTTTTTGCTTATTATTTAAAACTTAATTAACGTTTAAACCAATATTTTCCTTTCAATCAATCATCGATTTTAACAGTTTTTAATTAATTTTCACTCGCTGAATTAATTAATTTTTCGATGCACACGCGTTTGAACAATGTTTTCGTTCATTTCATCAAACAACTCTTCCCCCAAATCGCTTGTGTACTTTCAGCGAAGGTTCATGCAACTGGCCACTGCTAAAAACTCGTTTTTCCGTATGTTCCAGTTTTGCGAATAATTGTGGATCCGCTTTGCATATATTTCAGAGTTTATTCACACCGTAGCATGCATGGAAACGTCGGCGGGATTTTTTTTCAAAGTTCACTTGAAATCCTTCAGAACTTTATTCGCTGGAGAATTTTTTTCAGGTCCGTTTGGTTTGACGTCTTTACACGATCTGATCGCCTTCATCAAAGCGTCCACTTCAATAGCGACTTCCATAGCTTCCGTTCTTGTCGATGACGATTTAGAATTTAAAATGCCGTGTTTAGGAAAGCACCGTGGTTAGTTCAAATGGTTGTCGTGTCTTTTTATTGGAAAAGGTTTACGAACAGCGCCGTCCATTAATATTTCAGCCTGAATGAAACTCGCTCGGTCAACATATTAAGTTCTGAGTTGTTTGCCGACTTTACAACTAACGAATCATCTGAATTTTACCTTTTGCGTTCATTGAAAGTAATTTGTATTAATTTTTTTGTAAACTAATGGAAAAGCATTATAGGAATGTGTGTCAATCGAACTGGACAAGAGAGAACTGACCCAACTTTCTCATTTTTCATGAAATTTTCCACAAGCCATTCTCATTTACCACCGCAATCGATAGCCACACGACAGTGAATGCACTTTTTTTTCGTGATAGCGACGTAATTACAATCCATCTGAACCACTAATTGATGTTTGTCTCATAATGGGGTGGAAAAGGCGAGTTTTCACATTAATAATGAAATTACAACAGGAAATTATGATTTTTATATATTTTCCTATCGTTCACATCAGTAAACACAGTTCAATAGTTCATCACTCTCGTTTCATAACCAGAACACTCTGTAGAAAATAATTTCGATCAGTTTTAGAATGATAGAAGAATTTAAAGTTTAAGAACACAGTTTAATTTATAGAAATTTATTTTCAATTGAATATTACTGTCCAAACCGAGTGTCATCATGTTGACCCAAAAGCACAATAAAATTGGTAAACATTTGAATTTAGCTAGACACTTGTTCATCTATTAAAAACACTAACTCGGCACACTTGAAGACAGTGTTGATCGAATAAAACTCCATGGATTTTTGCATTCTAGCTTGAAAACTCGGGTATTTTATCCCACTTTGTCGTTTTTCGTACATCACGTGTCTTGCAATCAACTTTCCGCTAAGTTTGAACTGTTAGGAAAATTTTCTCCACTGCTATAGCGGATATTTTCCAGGTTGTTAACCGTTAGACCGCTAAAGAAAAACTGACTGGAGACGAAGCAAAAGGAAGCAGACACAAATACTTGCACGTATTCCAACTACATGATATGAAAATTAGTTGGGCTTAACAGCCGGGGCGATAACTAAATATTCTCATCGATTCGGTTTGCTTAAAGTTAGCAGCCTTCAAGCGCGTGTGTAAGTGTAAGAAAGTCAACAAGTTTATTCCTTCGACGATACCCGGTGTTTATGACCCAAAATTGATTTTTAAGTAGCCTAGCTAATAAAATTGATACACGAATGTACTGCTAAAGCTTGGAGGTAAGTGTTTTCGAGACGAAAGCTCTTCGTGTGTTCGGGGATTGACTAGAAATAAAGTACTTGAAAATAATCCGACAACAATAAGATTCGGTTACAGCACGTTCACTAGCTAGAGACAGTAAAAAATCAGCTAAAAGCAAATGCTGATTGATTGAGAAAAGCTCAACAAGTTCATTTCAGGCTTTTGTGTCTGTTGTCTTAGGCAGCAAATTCGAAGAAAATCTGGATAAAATCCAATAAAAGGTTTTTCTGAATCAATAAAATTTAAATTTGTACGTTTCGACAAAATTCAATTCAAGAATAAACTGAGATGTCAAAAAACTGGAACAACAATTAAATGTAATTAGGTTCAATAGGATTTAAATCAAAGACAGCCTCACGACGCTTTTAGCAAGAAGCTTTTTTATTGCTGTTCTATTTTTATACTCTTAATAATTAAAGCTTTGGAAAAAAGAATCAGCTTCAAAGGAAGTATTTTTATAAATGCTAACCATGTTGAAAAAGGTTTACTACAGAAAGAGTTTCAAATATCAAGAACATCTTGCTATCTAGGTGTAGACAACCCTTCCTCGTGATTGGCTAAAAAATTGCGAAAATTTCATTGTGTTTTCGATTATTTTACATTGATTGAACAACCAAACATCGCATTATTCGTAAACAAATATTTGATAGCAATATTACATAGCAGTTCATAAGTGGGTAAAGTTTTCAGAGCAGGTAATATTTTTTTTGAAAAGCCCACTGATGTCCTGCTTATATTGTTTACGAATTCTTCTGTCATTGGGAAATGTTGCCTCGTATGTAAAACCTATAATGAAATTACGAAGAATTTCTCGGAACAAGCCTTTGCGCTGATAGGTATGGAGTTTTTTGATCAACCAATTAAGAAGTGACAAAATAATTCATAAACAGAATTTTCGGAATCCTTCACATCGAAGGATTTTCAATTAAAACCAAGTAAAGAATTCTTCAAAGCCGTTTGAAGCCCACTGAAGTTCAAACGATAATGTGAACTTCACAAACATTAAAATTCTTCCAAGTTCACGATCAAAATTTCGTTTTCTTTATTAGTATTTTAATAAATTTTATTTGGTGTTTCTCCGACACCAAAGTTTTTCCTAGCAAAACCGGAAGGAAAGCATTCAACAGATGGAAATTTGAGAGAATTGGTGAATCGGGAGAGAAAATGAGAATGAGAGTGAACGCAAGTAGTGGAAATTTCATGTTTTTGTTATCAGTCGACACGAACAGCTTCGAGAGTTTGCAAGCATGGCATAAAAAATGCATTCGCAATTTCTGTGATTGCAGTTGCAAGAAAGTTTAACCAAACTTGAAATGTTGAAGAAAGTTTTATAAACATTTAAGGCGTTTGAATTTACGTTAAGTGGAAGAAAACACTCGAGTTTTACAAACATTTTGCGAACTGTTAAAAAAATCAACAAAGGCGGCTTTGAATAATTCCTGGTAAAATCCAGTTGTTTTGAGAAATCTTCAAATTGTTTTAATTGTGATGACTCAGCTGTTAAAACAAATTGTGTCAGTGGAAACTCTCGAGGCAGAAAATTTTTCATGCAAAAAGTAAGCAAAAAGCTTTGAAGATGGAATCACTATGAATGACATTAGAATGACATCCTGAAATAATTTTATTCACGCATAATTTAATGTTAAAGTTCTGGCATTGAAAGTTAACGAGCTTACCATGGATCACAGCTTATCATACGCACTCATAAACGGATTACTACATTGAATAAAAATAATCAGCTGACACGATACGAGGAAAAATTCAAGAGTTTTGGCCGATTTTCAAGCCTACTCAAAAGCTGCCTATAGCAGGAAAACCTTCCGAGTGAATCTGAGGTGCGCTGTTCCAACAAAGTACACGCCTCTTGTTCTTTAGGTATTTCTTGGAAGAACCTTTTTCTGCTTGAGAAAATGTCTCACTTTAATAACCAAGAACAAAATGTGGTCTAGCAGATACCGCCAAAGCTCAAAGAAACGTTGAATATAAAATATAAAACGAATAGCAATTTGATTAAAAATAAAGCTTTGTGTTCTGTGTAGGCTTAAGTGCTTGAATTATTGTGTTATGAGTTTCTTTAAATTACTTTATAAGTTTGTTTTAAGTTTAAACGTAAGAACAGATTTTTTTCAGTTTAACAGGAGTTTAAACTTCTAGTGTATAAATTAAATGTAGAAAGACTATGAAAAGTTGCACATCAAAACTAATAAATAATTTGCAAAGAAAAGTTTGTTGATAACTTTTGCTTTAAAACATTGTTTTGTCATGTCGTAGAAATTATAAACCATTTTCTTAACTTTACCAAGCAGTTTTAAAACTGCTTACAATGCAGCCAATCACTCATCACCCTTCTTAAATTTCCAGTTAATTGAATGAACTTGAAAATTATTTTCTGGGTTCTTCTAAAATTAATTTCTAAAGTTATTAACGAGCTCAAAGAAAGTCTTGGCCCACAAACACGCCACATAAGATTCCAAAAGCTTCTATTTATTTAACTTACGCCCACAAGTTGTCATTTTTTGACTGTCATCATTCATCATCTCAGGCATTACTCGGTTACTTTCCTTTCCATTATTCAAAGGATGAAATTTAGGCTAAATTTCAATTTTAAAGCCAAAACAAAGCCTTAAGAAGCTTTAATTTTAATCTTTACAAAAAATGTCACTACACATTATGCAACTTCTGGCGTTGATGGTATTTTCATCGGCTTTTTGTATCCATCGTCGATTTTCAACCTTCCTTGGCCAATTTCCTGGTAATCACCAGAAGTTTCTTTTGCCTGGGGCTGTGGCAGCAGTGGCCTTATGTATCGATCAACAAGTGGCAGGTCTTCAATCTGTGGAGGTTCAATGTCAGGCACATCTGCATACAAAGTCGTTGGTTGAAAGGTCGCTGGTTGTATGGTCGTTTTATTCGTTTCTCTTCCGTTTATAATAATATTGATGATAATCGAACTGTCGATGATTTCGTTGTTGTGCAGTAAGCTATTCTGTTGCTTGAATCCAAATGATGATGCCTTAGGTTGAGTCATGGCCATTAGTCATTATAATTCCGTCTTGGGCTTAAATTTTTTTGCACATACCAGAACTACGATGTAGGAAACAAAAACCAGCATCAAAAATACTAGGAAGACGAACATGTGTCGCTTTCGTCGGCGGTCCTGATGTGGGCAGCTGTGATTATCATTGTGCTCATGCCGATTCTGGTCTGGTAGAAGGAGAATTTTGTCTTCCATGGTTTAAACGTTTTTCGTTGAACTTTCTGATGAAACTGAAAATAAAATAATTGACGAAGCTGACTCAGGGCAAAATTGCTTTGTTATCAATTCCGCCTTTTAACGATAAGCGTATGTTTGTGACAACTTTGATATGTTATCGGGCTTATCAGTGATTGAAGTAGCAACGGAATAATCTAGAACGCAAAACTGTAAGTCTTGTAACATGTTTGCTGTAGTTGAATTCAATATTCTTTGGTAAACTCGTTAAACACACTAGCAAAACTTTGTGAAATCTCGGTTTAATTGACTTGAACTTCAAAGATGCTTTGTTTTGTTCTTACGAAATCTTCTTAACTATTCCTAACGATTTCATAAGCATCCCATTTTAGATTGTTTAATTAAGTATTTAGTCTTTTGTCATTTTCAGGCTGTTAATGTAATCAAGACAAACCACGAAATTCGAAACCACAGCAATGATATTCATTACGAATTGAGTTTGGAAGCAACAGATAATTCTTTGCGTCTGCAACCATGCCCCGTGGGAACAAGATCGTCCACTCCAATCACAATTTGTACTATGACGATGGGAAATCGTACCCGGACATCAACACAGAGATTTATTGGCTTTTTATTGTCATGGCGGTATTGATTGCACTGCTAATTATTTTAGGGCTGTGCTACATCGCCTACGAGAAGTATCAGAAGATTCGTGTACATCAACTGAACCCTTAAATGCTGTGATGCATTTCTTGTCTGTAAACAACATTCTATCAAGGATTTTTCAATTCTTTACAACATCTAAAGAATGAAATGAACAGAAAAAAAAACATTTTCTTTGCCTTAGGACTTCAAAGAAATCTTCTTTTCATAAAAAAGATTAATGAAAAATGTCAAAAGGGCTGCACAAAATAATGAACGTTTTAAGTAGCTTTCAAACATGATGGAATTAAATTTTAAAATATATTGATCGTTCAATGGAAAATCAAAAGAATGAGATTCGAATTTCATTTGAAAAAGTTCATGTCTGAATTTCCTTGAAATCTAAATTCAAAAAGATTTGAAATTGTCTTTTTTCTGAATAACTAACACAATATCAATGTCATTGAAATTCCAAACGTGTCAGTGCAAGTCTGCATCTACTTTAAATTATTCCTGTAAACAGTGAACGCTTGTGAAATTTCTTGAATGTTTTGATACTGGATATTTCATGTGTAGTAGAATCGAATCAATAAATTTGCAAAATGTCAAACTGAGATGATGAATTCGTGTTTTGATTGGTTTTTTTTTCTATCTTTGTGTTTCAGTTACAATCGGGTGCCAGTCTAAAGTTTTGAAAATTAAGATCACTTTTCCAAACGTTCTCAAACATTTCAAACTTTTCTTTGCTTCACTTTCAAGTTATTTCGAATTGCGAAACGATTTTGGAATTTTTTTATCGAACGCATCTTACATTAAATATTTAAATATAATATTAAATGTTATAATAATATTAAATGTTTAAATATTCAAAAGCTTTTGGTTTCAACGGGTTTTCATTTAAATGTTCCACTTTCAAAGCTTTAAGGAGCTGGAAGTTTTCTTTTTTCCAATACATTTCTAATCGTCTTCTTAACTTTCCAGAGCTTTTCAGCTCCAATCTCTTGACAAAGCTTTATAATGGTAAGTTCAACGTGCAGCATGCTTCAGTCAACTTTTAACATTCAAAGGATTAACTTGAAAACAAGACCGCAGCAGAACTGGTTGACTGAGTTTACAATAAAAACTAAACTGTAAACATTTGAAGTAAAGAAAATTTAGTTTGAGAAGTTTCAAATTAACTTGATTTTCTACTTTCAAAATACTCTATATTGAAACTTCTGTTTTGAAGTCACGTTCTTGGTGCAACCGAGAAGAAACTTGTTCATAAAATTAAAATTCATTGTGGAACTTTAGCTCCATGATCAGAGTTAACGCAAATAAAAGCACAAACAGTTGAACTGGAATGACTTGATAATGATTCCTAAGTTGAGTTGCAGTTTATTCGAGAAACCACTTCTGAAGAAATGAATTTTAAGTTCACTTCGCAATAAGATTGCTTACGATTTAATTGAAAACACTGAAACCAGATTAAACTTCTACGACCGCTGTCTTTCTCGCAAAGTTTAATCAAGATTGGATCTTCAACAACCAATAAAACTCAATTGACTAAGGCTTAAAGCACGGAATCCCAGAAATAAAGTTCAATTATTTTATTGCTTTATCCTTTTTGCGCCCAGCTTACATCTTGGTACCCTAATCAGACAAAAAGGAAGCGACACTTGAAAACAAAAAAATGAAAACAATCAAAGCACAAGTGGACAAGCATTGTGGGAAATCCGTGAAGTGCTTTGGGTGAAAACGTAATAAAGCAATCTCATGAAAGTAAATAGACAAAAATAAGACGTTGTTCATGGTTCAATTCACGCGATAATAAAATCAGTTCCATTTGGACAGCTGCCAAATTATTGTCCGAACATTTCGTCAGCGATTACACTGACCAAAAAACTTCCCAAAAGTTGTTTCCGGCAAATTTTCAATCTAAATGCAGATTATTGTGTTAAAAATTTGAGTCTCAAACAAGACAACTTTAACAAATTCTTTATCAGAATCATGGAATTTCCTAATTTTCTTGACACTTCGGACGACCAGAACCTGAAAACTTTTCCGTTTTCTCTCAACACAGGATCTAATTAAGCAAAACTTGATGAAGACCAGAAGTGTGTCTTTCAATTAGAGGCACTTGTGTGTCTTACTTCAAAGGAAATTAAATTCGGCAGTGAAATATGCCTGTTGGTGGTCGTCTTGCTGGTAAAGCTGGTTATTCCGATGGCGGATACCAAGGACAAGGTAATTTATTAGATTCATTAGTGCTAGTGATGCGCGACAAGTCCGAGACATAAATTTCCATTTTTCACTTGAAACAGGTCGTTCCTACAACGATATTAATGTAGAAATCTACTATTTGAGTATCTTTATGGCCAGCTTAATCGCACTTTTGATCATCTTGGCACTTGGCTACATTGCATACGAGAAATATCACAAGAAAAGGGAATATTTCATCAACGTGTAAGGTAGCAGCGCAAATCCTGATCATTTTACTAAGAAACGGAATTAACTCAAACACCAATGGAGCGACAAAAAAGTAATCAAATCAAACATTAGGAAATCCGATGTAACAAACACCAGTGATTTGGATTGAAGATATAAAGACAGTCACCTTAAAGTCACGTTTAGCTTTAACTTGTCAGAATTTGCTGTTTAAAAAGCGAGAAAAAGGTTTGCCGAATGAAAAATTCGACAAATTTGATCCAGGCAAATTTTTGTAGATCCT
>JPYR01000262.1:68230-97782 GCA_000775305.1 Belgica antarctica
GGGACTTCCCAATCAACTGATCATTCAGAGACAAATTAGCGCGGTCGTAAAAGTCTAAGAATGAATAAATAAATGATGTGGCTTCAATAATTTGTTTTACTTCTTTTGGATTATGGATCTTGCGGCTGTGGTAACAAAAACATATTTATTTCCAGAGATGTGAACGAACATGCACAAAAACTTCAGCTTTGGTCGTCTCGGGATGTAAAATGGTGTTTGCTAAGCCTCTTAATTGTTCCAATGTTTAGCAATCGAGACGTTTTACGAAGTAGATTTCAAATCAGATTGCAACCAAATCAAAAAAAAAACTTCTCAAAAATGTTGCATTTGAATGTCTAGTGTGTTAAGGCAAGAACCACTCTTAAAGTTTATTCTTGGTTAAGGAGAAACAAAATTTCCAGGTTCTACAAAGGGAAATTATGTGGAATACTTATCGCAAGCTTATCACCGTGTTCGAAGTTCTTATCGCAGCTAAACAATTGTGAACAGTCGAACAGTTAAAGCAAATTCTTCAACCGCGGAAGACGTAAAAACAAATTTCAAAGCGTTGCCTTGGCTTTCATTGTAAGTTCCATTGTAAAACTCTGCAGATTCGATTGCTTTATGAATGTTTAAAGTCAGCTTTACGTGGAAAGTAATTATTTTTCTGACAGTGGCCTTGTTATCAGTGTTATTCGCCGGTTATGGGTTTCTTATCAAACTTTGAAATTATCAGTAGATTTCTTCTTTTCGTTCATCAATCAATTATTACTTGTGTATTAGACTTGGCAAATCACGACATTTATAAACACTTGATAGCACAGGACTTGTTCTCAACAGCGGATCATATTCTACTCTGATAGAACTCTGAACTTAGCAACAAAATGGAAGGAAAGGGGCAAGTTTTATTTTTTGTCAAGGCTTCAAGCTTATTAACAATAAACATCTATGCAGATTTGAATCCAAAATGACAGGATTTGACAACAAGTGCATCAAGAAAATTGACTTCAATGAATTGGAGAACATTGCACTTGAACTCGACCGAGCAGTCAAAATAATTCAAGTCACATGTCCATCGATGTCGGTTTTCGTTAGCAAAACAAACTTCTTTGAATGGTTCAACAAATCACCGAACCTAATTGCAGTTATTCTTGACATTGCCAATGGCCAAGATTTGGAACATTCACAAGATTTGTTGTTTCATCGTTTCACGAGGCCGACGATCGTTCAAATGTCGAACGGCGACTCAAATGCTTTGCACTTTGGTCAATCAGGGACATTCAAAGCAGTTTGTCTTGATGAACTTAAGGTGGACTTGAACGACACCAAGAAAATGTTTGATTTTGAGCTCCTGTGCAATTTGCTGCACTTCATGCCGGTTCTGGGCCAATTCGATGGAAACGTTTTGTCAGTAAAAGTGGACACTGAAGCAAGTCTGCACGGCTTCAGACTCGTTGATCGTGCAATAATGGGTCTTGACTGGTTGAGTTTGCAGTTTCTTCAACTCTTCAATCCGGACATGACTGCGAGAAATGATCGAGACCTCCGCGTGCTTGAAGTTGCCTGCATTCATGGATCGAGAAAGGATTTTGAAATTTTGCTGGAAATTCCAGAGAAAACTTATGATGTGCAAGCGTCACTCAACTCAGAACTGAAAGAAATTTTGGACCAGCCATCAATTGACGATTTGAGTTTGCTTATGATTGCATCACGGGAAAACAAGACTGACGTCGTTAAACTTCTGATGGAATGTCGTGTGAACGAGAAATATGTTAACGTTCACAAAAAGACAGTTTTCGATTACGCTCTTGAATCAAAAACGTCGAAAGTGGTCGAAGTGCTCCAGATTAATGGCTACGAATTTCCAAAAAACGCGATGGCAACGGCACTTCAAAGTCGCAACTTCGAAGCTTATTGCTTCTTTCGTCGTTTGAAGTACTCCTTGGAAGGAACTGATGACGAGTTGAAAAAGCTTACAAAAGATGAGAAAAAGGAGCTGGACAAGGCAATTCTAGACTTTGAAAATCGTACGACTGACAATTTGATTGCAAAGTTGTACTTTGGCGATGCTGACGGTCAAACAACGGGCTGTTCTTCTCTGATTTGTGGAAATGCGAACACTGAAGTTCAAACTAAAAAGATTCGGAAGTGGCTCAAGATGCTGGAGAAATTTCCAGAAATGCGTACGGTTATGAAGTTGCTCTCGGTCGATGATGAATTGCGGCTGTTTTTTGACTTCAACTCCACTGATAGTTGCAGCATGAATCCTTCATCAATTAAAATGGCTGACGAACGCCACGAAGTCAATATTCTGCACATCTTAATCGGCAGAATACGCAAAGAATACGAAGTTTTGGGAAAAATAGCGCATGAATTCACGCACCACGCGATTCAAATGGTTTACAAGAATGCTTCCTTGCCGTTCTCTGTTCACGATTTCGGAAAGAAGCAACATTTTGAAGCACTTACGAAAAGTTACGAAAGCAACCAGCTGTTGATGTTGAGACCTACTGTTGCGAGCGCTTTCGTCGAAAACTCCGAAATAAGGGACAACATCATTGAACTAAACCGCAAGATTTGGCCATATTCGGACATTGGTATAGAAGCCACAAGAATTGCGGACGAAATTTTAAAGGAGATCCAAAGCGACGAACTTGATGAAAAGATCAAAGAAGTTGAAGATGAATTGGACAAAACGTTCTTCAGAAGCTTGTTAGACGCGTACACGGTTACGATCACTCTGAGGAGCTTGCTGGAAAGAAAACTGCTATTTTTGAAAATGACAGAATTGATCGTCAGAGTTCCGCAGTTGCTTGTACTGCACAGTCTTGATTCTTCCATGTTGACAAGACTTCGAGTGATGTTCAAAGAATTGTTTGACTTTTTCTATCATCACACTTTGAATGACATCAAAAGAGAAATTTCTTTAATCGAATCGAAGTAAAAGTTAGCAAAACTTAACGACCGAAGGCAGCAAATAATATCGAAGCAAATGGTTCTCACAATTATGTGTTTTCACGTCAGGTTTAATAAAGTTAAAGAAAAGAAAAAACATGCAAGCAAGAGTTTAAAAAATGTGTAGACTTTAAATCTCTTAACATTTTAAAAAAGTTGTTTTTCTTTTATTGGTAACACATTCTGCAGACATCAGTGCCTAAAAAATTTCTAGCAAATCATCTTACTTGATCAGTAATTGACGACGTTTCAACTAGCTAAGCTTTGCATTTGGCAATTGAATTATCAGTTGCTCAATTGAAGATAAAATCCTGGACACTTCAAAGGCGTGACGAAACTTGACGACGCAAAGTGACGATCGACTGATAACGATGTTGCTGTTTCTCATCAAACATTGATAAAGTGCTTTGCTATTTTTAGCATCAAATTCACGTTGGCAGCAAATCTTTCCCAGGCAATAACACAACTGATTCAGCGAAGAAACCAAATCCTTCACCAGAAACTGGCAGACGAACGATAACAGCCAACTTATCACCCCACCTGGTTCCCATGCTGTATCTAATCGAAACATTTTGAGATATTTTGAGCTTTTTATCGATGAACTATGATTGATCACTGTGTTCGGCAGCCTATCAGTGCCTATAAAATGCGGCGCACAATAATTTGACCGCTAGTTGAAGTTGAATCATGAAGCTTTCAGTTACATTTTTAGCGCTCTGCCTTGCCACTTTGGCACGGGCTGACTACACGGATCCCCATTGGCGTGCCGGGCGGAGTTCGATGGTTCACTTGATGGACTGGACGTGGCCGGCAATCGCTAACGAATGTGAAACGTTCCTAGCACCGAATGGATACGCTGGTGTTCAAGTATCGCCAGCAAATGAGCACAACGTTTTCGACGATGGACGCTCGTGGATGGAACGTTACGGACCGATTTCCTACATCTTGACCACTCGCAGTGGCAACGAAGCTTCTTTCGCTGACATGACACGTCGTTGTAACGCCGTTGGTGTTCGCATCTACGTCGACGTTGTGTTCAACCACATGACTGGGTCAGCCGAGATCGGATCCGCTGGATCCAGAGCCAACTTGGCCACACGTGACTACTACGCTGTTCCCTACACAAAAGAACATTTCAACCCAAGCTGCAACATTGACAACTGGAGCAACCCGATCCAAGTCCGCAACTGCGAGCTTTTGGGACTGCCCGATTTGAACCAAGGCCATGAATGGGTGCGCACAAAAATCGCTGATTTCTTGAACTATCTGATTGACTTGGGCGTTGCTGGATTCCGTGTCGACGCAATGAAACACATGTGGCCAGGCGATTTGGAAGTCATCTGGGGCCGTTTGAAGAACCTGAACACGAATTACGGATTTGCTGCCAACTCGCGGCCCTTCGTCGTTGGTGAAGTCATCGGGGGTGCTGATGGAAGCGAAGGATTCTTCGCCAGCGACTACTTCAAGCTTGGAACAGTCACCGAGTTCCGATTCTCGCAGGAAATTTCACGTGCTTTCGGTGGTAACAACCAGCTCAAATGGCTCGGAAGCTTTGGAGAGGGCTGGGGATTTTTCCCGTCGAAATATTCATTGACTTTCGTCGATAACCAGTGAGTCTGATAAGAAAAAGAATTTTCAAGTTGACTAAAAGTTTATTTTCACAGTGATAACCAGCGCGACGGTCACGTACTGACTTACAAGAGCCGCAGAGCTTACGAAATGGCAACTGCTTTTCACATGGCATGGAACTACGGCATTCCCCGCATCATGAGTTCCTTCTTCTTCGAGAACAGGGACGTCGGACCGCCGTCGGACTCCAACAAGAACATTTTGGCGCCAACCTTTGACGCAAGCGGCCAGTGCAACAACGGATGGGTCTGCGAACACAGATGGCCGCGAATTGCTCAGATGATCGGTTTCAGAAACGCTGCTTATGGAACAAACGTTGCCAACTGGTGGGACAACGGAGACAACCAGATCGCGTTCTCTCGCGGAAACCGCGCCTTCATCGCTTTCAACGGACAATTCGGTGTCAACCTTTCACAATCGCTTCAGACCGGCCTGCCAGCTGGAACTTACTGCGACGTGGCAACTGGCGCTAAAGTCGGAACATCGTGCACTGGAGGCACAGTGGTAGTGGCTGCTAACGGAGTTGCTCCGATCAGCTTGCTTGCAACCGCCCCTCAAGGATTCCTTGCCATTCATGTCGACGCAAGACTGTAAACTTGTGTTATAGTTTGTCAAGTTCTATTTACCGCTGTTTCAAGTTTTATTTGGAGTTTTATTAAAAACGAATTAAAATTAGTCTAGCGACATGTTGCGTGTTGCGTTTTGGTTCTCTGGAATAACTTGCACCATTGGTTCGTGGCCCATGTTGAAAAAGATGTTGACTACCGTCGGGCGGCGACTTGTGATCCTTCCTGCCTTTGGTTGAGTGTTTACGGTTTTACCGTCTTTTGCAGAGAACATCGCCAAGAAAGCGGCGTGCTGCGATGACTTCAGATGCATCAAGTATTCACGGCTTGTGTCGGAATCCACCTTGCACAACGGGCAAAACAGAACATCATTGCCCGGGTTGAACATGTCGATGAAATCTTGCAAAGTCAATCTCGCCTTTCTTTCTCCCCCTTCAATCAACGCAGCGATCGCTCCGTGGGCTTTTGTTCTTTTGTGAGAGTTCGAGACTTTCTTGTTGTGGATCAGACAAAAATCATGTAGAAAAAGACCAGCGTGATCCGTTACTACATCGTTATCATCGGTTTGAATCTTGAAAAGGGAAAATGCTTTTTAAAACTTTTTGAAATCGTAATTCAAACTCGTTTTACCTTTGCTTTGAGACTAGGACCTAGCTTACGACGTAGTTTTTGAGGTGAATGTTCAACTGCTGAATCAGAGCTTATGAGGTTTAATGCTTCATCTTTTAAACCTGAAAACATTTTAAAGTTTCAAATCGCACCAGGCTTTCTTTTTTTCAACTAACGTCGAGATGTCGAAGATCCTTGTTCATCTTTAACTTGTTCAACGCTTTCTGCTGCTCGTGTCGAGACGACTGATGAGAACAGCTTTAAAGTTTTTCCGTGTTCTGGCGACTCCAAATGCGTTTTGTATGTAGAATGTGAGTTGAAGGTCAGCTTGCACAACGGACAGCGTTTGGCACTGGCACTAGGACAGAACAAGTCCTTAAAGTCTTGCAGACACAGTTGCGCTTTCTTTTGGCCACCTTCAATCAAAGCGGCGATGGTTTTGTGAGTTGAAGTGTTAAAATGTCTGATCCTGGTATATACATTGGAGTATTTCTTCCCGTGCACTAAGCAGTGTTGCCCATTGAACAATTCGTCTTGGTTTCGTATTAACTTGGAGTCGCTCAACATATAAAAATCATCATCGCTTGCCGAACTCACGTCAGCATCGGATTTTAAGACCTTTGCTTCGTTGTGATTGATCAAATCATCGAAGTTCAACAATTGCAAGCCAGTTGTGATTTTTTTCACAACAATAAACTCGGACGGAGCGATTTTCTTCAACAAAAGCGGCGTCACTGTTTGCTTCTCGCATTTGGGTGGAGTTGAAGTCTTTGGTGTCGATTCCGGTTTCGGCCGCAGATGTCTTGCGAAGTTGAGATTACTCGTAGTAGCAATGATCGGTGTTGCTTGCGAAATTCTCTGGTCACGCTTCCTTGTGTCTGCGGTCGCGAGAATTTTATCGATCGCTTCCAGAGTGTCCAGCTTGTAAAGTTGAAGTTCTTCTAAATCTTTTTCGTACATCGTAAGCGACCTGAATGTGGAAGAAAAAAAGAAATTTAATGGCCAATGACAGTAAGCACACTCAAGTACCTTAAAAAATCTGAAGAAAAGTGTTGAAATTGGTTTAAATGAGTCACTTTGGTCGATTTTAGGTATTCCCAACCTTCGAACGATTGTTTTTCCTTAGCTTTTGCTGCAGGAATCGTCAAACGACTTCTAGAAAATGGAATTTGGTGCTTTTAGAAAAGAAAACACGAGACGCGTGCCGTTGCAAACTAAGCAGCACTCTGAAATGAGAGTTCTTGGTTAGGACGATTGATATCTGAGATGAGAGATCTGCATAACAACTAAGAGACAAATGGGAATCGGCATTAAAAGCTCTGACACCTCTCTCTTGGTTTATAGAGCTTTTAAATTGCTTGAAGATCTGATGAACTTTTATGGCTGGCCACCAAACTTTCATAGTGAACGAGATAAAATGAGAAAATATTTTTATAAAGCGCACAGGTAGTTTAAATTATGTTGAATGGAAGTTTCGCTACTACCTGATCATCCTTGAATCACCAAAAGGATCTTTAATTGCGGATTATGTATTAACTCATCTATGGACTTAACTCTTCATCTGCATGCCAGATGAGTTTTGTTACCAAAAACTTTTTTCTGTATTAAAAAATGTTTTATAAAGTAAATTTCCTATTGAAAAGTATCGACACGTGAAGTTATAAAAATAATTTCTTAAGGATTCTAGTCTAGGGTGTAGTCTTGTGTTTCGAGATTGGGTCTGGGTGTCGCAGGTACTTCATCATCAGAAGAGTCTATAACGATGGTCGAAGGTGGCAGTCGAGGTCTAGGTCCACGTCGCACCCTTTTCGGGGGCTTTCCCACGCGTTCGGCGTTCTCGGTTGGCTTCTCAGTCGATCCGTGTTTTCGCCGACGGTTTTCTTCTTCGGATGCTAAAAAAAAAATGCCAATTGGTAGATAGTCGATTGGTCGTATTTACTTCTTCATCATGACTTACGATGAGATAGATCAACAACCGGCGCTTGATTATCGTCTTCGACCTCCGGCGCGGAGTGAAGTGCCAAACAGGCGGCATGGGCCGTAGACTTCACGTGAGATTTGAAGAGTGCAACGGTTTCAAACTTCATTTCACATAAACAGCAGCGACGAATCGTTGACTCTGGATAGAAGAGATCTCGCATGTCTTGAATTGATAACTTGGCTTTCTTTTCACCGCCCTTGATCAATGCCTCTACCGATCGGTGCACTTTTGTCTTTTTGTGCGCTGAAATGACTAGGATCATCTTTTTATGCAGCAGACACATATTTCCGTCGAACAAGTGGTCGTGGTCGGTGACGATACCTTCGTATGGCGGCACAGGTATCACAGGCACAGGTTGCACAGGAGCAGCGCTTGGTACAGGGTCCTTGGGAGTGCTTTTCGGATCTTGGGTAATGTTTATGTTGATAGTGACAAACATTTGTTGCTGTGGAATTGAACAATTTTAAATAAAAAATCAGGAAATGAAAATTTCGGGCTCACCTGCTCGGTCAAGACTGGAACATTCGTTGATCCCGGTGGCTGTTTTGACTGGAGGCTTTGTATTGTCTGCTCAATGCTGTTGACCAAAACGTCTTTGTCAATGATCGGCCCAAGCACCTCGAAGTCTTGCGGTCGAGTTTCCATTGTGTTGAGAATGTTCGATAAGACATTGCGTTTGATAGCAGGCATTGGGTCGAGTTCAGCTTGCGTTGAAGGTCTCGAGGGCGTAGTTACTTTAACTGGAGGTTCTTGTTGGCGTGTGACTGATGAGCTAGGCCGGTTTGAAGCGACACTAGTCGTAGCTTGAGTGCTTGAAACTGACGAAGTGCTTTGCGCTTTGCTCGGTCCTGGTTGTTGCGTTTGTGGTCTTGCAGGTTCCATGACGTGATCTAGCTCTGAAACACTGTTCAACTGAGTTTGCGGTCTTGAAACATTCTGATTTTCCTGTTGAGGTAGAAAAGACGGTCGAGTTTCACTAAAAATCTGGCTTGGAAACATCTCATCAATCAAACTCAGACTATCTCGTGGCAAAAATGTCCTAAACATAGTGGTGTCTCCTAAGAACTGAGAAGGAATAGTCATGTCGTCCAATTGGATCACCGACTGCATATTTTGCGCTGGCCCACTGTCAGCTGCTAACACTTCCGTCTTGATTTGCATTTGAGATGATGGAGCTTGTTCCAAACTTGACATGGACCGATGATCATCTTGTGGCACGGTAGACAAACGTCTTTTGTCAATTCCAAGAGTCGAGACGCGGTTATTTTGAACCGATGTCTGGCGAAGCACGCTTTCTTCATTTAATGAAGGGCCTCGTATTGGGTTCATGGACTTCTTGTTGATCAGACTGCTGCTAGTCAACGGTTGACCGAAGAAGCTGCTTTGTTGCAAGAACTGAGACGGATAGCTTTCGTCTTCTAGTTGAGTCTCTGACAAGCGAGGTTTTGGGAGTGCTTCCTCCAAAAAACGAGGATGTGGGATCTCGATTTCGTCTAGACTCGGTTCCCGGAGCCGGGTTTGCACAACTTTTGGTATCGAATAATCGTTTTCGGGCGGACCACCTTCTTGCTTCAACGAAGTTCTTTCTATCTTAATCGGCCGATTGGCCGCTTGTTTGAGAAATAAACTGACGGCCTCTAAGGTGTCGTTTGGCTCGTCGTAAATAGAATCGTCCAAGTCGATGACAGCGGTGGGCTGCAAAGACTGCTTTTCCATTCTCAAGAAGGATTGTTCGGAGATCATGTCCATGGTTCTTTCGACGAGTGCGACGCTGCTGGCAGTGGATATCAACGACAGATTGGAGTCATTGTGCCTTTTGGAAAGATGTTTTGAGTTGATTTTTGAATGTAAACAACGACGAAAATCACTTTTCTTACCTCGCAGTCCCAAGCATTGCCGGCCCGTTCATTCCTACGTATAACAGGCAGTCACTTTAAGACAACTGAACTTTCACCACAACTTCTTTATTTAGGCATAATAACTAGAAAGAGTTTTTTAATTGACAGCAGTTTTCGACTGGTTTGAAGATCGTGACGTCAAGATCGCGACTGGTTTCACCGCGGGGCAGTCTGAATCAACTTTTGAATTGACCGTTCAACAAACTCTCAATTTTCCTTGGTAAATAATTGTTTATTAAATGAACTAAAAGTGGATTTACATTGTTAACATGACTAATGAGACAGTTGAGATCATCTGCAAGTGGTGACTCTTAAAACTTCTCCTGGTAACCGGCTGCTGTTGGGCTTGAGTAAGTCTGAAAAGTTATGAAATGTCACTCCTCTGGACTCCGAGTCTTTAATCAAGCCTTACCTGGTTGATCATCGAGCGACACGACCCGTATTCAGAAGGACTCATGAAGCTTAGCAAGTTCAATCCGATACTGGCGTTCGGCGTTGATGCATGCAGAGCTGGACCAGAACCAAGTCTAATCCGCTTCGATGGAGGTTGCGAGCACGAAGTGTTGAGAGCACCTTCACAAACAGATGCTGCGCTACTAGTTTGCACCGGTGGTTCGGGATATTTTGAGTGCCCTTCAATCTTGAGCTTGTTTCCCACACTCAAAATAAACTCGACTTCTTCCAACGTGTCGTTGAAGTTGGGCACGTCGATCCCTCGAAGCAAATCTTCATCTTCTTCCACTGATTCGTTGTGTTCACGAGCCATTGTCTGGTCGCAGAGCTTCTCCATCAGAAGGAAAGAGTCATCAGACTTTTCGATAGAAAATTCCAGTAACTCTGACGAGTCGTCGCTCAAAATGAAAGGATAACCAGTGTCGTCAATCGAACTAAAGAGACGAGAAAAGATCAAAAGGATCGTCAAAAGCATGACGCAGTTTAAGGTTTAATTCAATTTCAACGACAATTTTTGGTTGAAAACAAAGCTTGCTGCATGATTAAGTCTTAAACTTTGTGTTTATTGACACAACGTTTGACTGACTTTGAATGCAATTTTTTAAAAAATTTGCGAAATTCATTGAAATTCCGCGATTAAACTGAGCTTTCAGATCTCTTTTTACCTTATGTTGACTGCAAATTGTTCGTTCTCCATTGCTAATGACTTGTTGGCTACTTTAAATCTTATTATAAACACAGCAAATTAAATGAATTGAAGTCAATTCATAAGCGACTTGTGAACAACACTGAACAGAATTTTCAGTTATATATCTTTAACGGCCACTGGAAATTCAAATTCGTCACCCTAGATTTTCATCCGAACATGCAGTAGTCCGATCGAATCACGGAACCATCACTTTTTTCGAGTCGTCAGTTCATCGCAGGTCTTACAAACTCAAATTAAAGTTTTCAAAGCAATTCCCTTATCGGTTTTTGTTCAGTGTATAATTTTTGAAGCTGCAACCATTAAGAAACACATCGACAATGCCATTTAAAATGAACAACCAGTGGTAAGTCTATCAAATTCCATTTCTTGTGAAATTCCTTTGTGAAGTGTTTGAATCGAAAGTTACGCTGGAATGTTCGAGAATCGTAGGCGACGCATGATTCACTCGGAAGAGAAAGTCCAAGAAACCCTTAAAACTAACATACAGTGCACTTTGCACTCTTCAAAGGTAACCAAAACTCGATTTTAAAATTTCCCTTGCGTCGTCATCGTCACTTTTCGTGTGAAAAGCGAAAAAACTTGATAAAACTGCGATTGCGCGTACAATGACGTAGAGTATTTGCTAGTATTTGCTCGTAGTTAATAGTTTGGTGTCTGAAAAACGCGTGGCAAGAGAAAATGAGATCAGAACAAATTAGCGAAGGTCATTCCATCGACAATTGATCGCCTGATCGCTAGAAATCAGCGAAAACCGCTGCTGGTGTGCGTGCCCAGTTCACTTTCTTATCAAGATTGTTCCAGAAGGAAATGTTCGCGAGACAATTAGAGAAGAATTTCATTATATTGGCTTGTGACGAGTTTTGAGCTATTTTCGCGGTGCTATCAGCCTCGGCTCATGATAAGGCGCAGCTCAAAAGTCGTTTTTTGCTCGCTTGTAGGAGATTCGACTCGTCTACCTCCTTCCCGTTATCAGTTGACGGTTCGTTATCAGGCTTGAACTCGTCACGGACCAATTCGAAAGCAATAACAATAAACAGCCAGGCTTTGAATGTGTGTGTTCGAATCTCTCGAGATTTCATTTCATTAATTTTATTGAATTGAATTTGCATTTAAAACATTTACACAACTTTTCTTAATTGAGGGGAGAGCTTGAGCGTATTTTGTCGTTGATTCATTTTTGTGTGTGATTTGCGAAAGAAGCGAAAGAGACGAAAACTGTTAATTTGCGACCGTTTTTGCGACATTCACTCGCTCCCATCGTGTTTGGACCTCTCGACTGCATCACCAACTGCCAACCCGTCGTCATAAAGAAGCAGTAAAGAATAATAAAGGAAGGCAATGGAAATTTCCACTCGTCGGTCGGGCTGTAACGAGAGAATCGAAAGAACTTTGATTTGAAAAGTCTCGTCGCTGTGCGTATACAAACAATTTTCTTGGTGATGTGCCAGGGCCTGTGAGAGTTGTGAGCAGGCTTTCAGGTAGTTTCGTAATTTCAAAAACTTAAAAACTCGTGCCTCCAACCAAATCAGCCCCTGCCATCGAGTTCATTGCACTTCAAAGCTTTATAAACACTCACATTCCCATCTCAATACCACAACGCTGTGAAGATGACCATTAAAATCACGACAAATTGCATGATTTTGATCTTGTCGAAGAAGCCCGTGCTGTTGTGGTTCTCCAGGTCCTCGATGCGTTTCTCCAGGTTGTCGGTGATTTTAGACAGCTGCTTAACAGCGCCGATGCTTTCCATGAATATTCGGTCCTAAAATGACTGTTTGTAATGACTTCCAAGCGGAAATTATTGTCTGTCTCACCTTGTTGACTTGAAGGAAGTTGTCAATGTTGGTTCCGTCGGACAATTTCACGCTGCCACCGACGTGGACAGCGTCGGGAAGCACCTTTTGTAGCTCCTGCGCGAGTATGCCCGTCTGGTAGCGACTACTGTCGATCTCGTGGTGCCCGGCGAACGATGAGTCATATTGATACCGCACGATTTTGATTTGCTTGACGTTATCCAACTGGTCTTCGGTATCGAGCTCGCAAATATTGTGTTTGACGCGCTCGTCACTGGGCTGAATGATGTGGCCGGAGACTTTCACGTTTCCGTTGACCACAAGGCATTCGTCAGGCATGTCTGTGTTGATTCCAATCTTGCCCTGGTGGAAGACTGAGTTTTGCGTAATGCCGCGCTGCCAACAGCACAAATCGACGTCGCCTTCGAACTGACCCGGGTTGGAAGCCCTGACAATGATTCGTTCGCTCGCGTGACTAATGATTGGGTAATATCCGGTGAAGGTGTGAGCGTGCAGCCCAACTACTAGCTGGAAGTATCGCTGTTCCGGATTCGGCCGGCCTTTCTTTCGCATGTTGTTGCAAGTCGTCTCTGAGAAATGAAGTCGCCCGACGGTGACCTTGCCGACTTGCCCGTTTTGGAGATCAACGCTAAAGATAAAAGATTTAGTACAAAAGTTTAGTGTCTAGTCAGCGGTAACTTACAGAACAGGGTAGAAAGGCTTTTTCGAGCGATCTGACTGTGATTGTTCAATGCGAATTGTCTGTGCTGGCGTCTCCAGCTTGACGCCGTAGAAGTGGAGATGAAAAGTGCGAACTTTCTCCAGGCCCGTCTGTGTCTTCACATAAACGCCGTTGCCATGCAGCTGCACGTGACACGTGATCTGGAAGTGGTTCTTCTTCTGACACACAAAGGCATCGTCCGAGTTTGAGAAGTTGAAACCCTTGTCAGCGTCAACTCGGAAGTGCGGAATCGGTCTGAAAGGGAATGGCATGATTAATTGGCGTGTTCAGAGGCTTGGAAAGTCGTCCTTTCACAGGAAGTTCGTCATTGAAGACTTTTCTTGGCATTTCAAATGTAAAGAATACTTCTTGGAAGTGATGCGTAGCTTTTAACTTACAATTCCTGATGATTGTGATCTAATAGCGTGTGCCACTGGTGCTGCTGGAACAAATTGAATCGAATGCACTGAATCTGCGACCCGTCCGACCCGCTGTCATTGCCTTTCGCCAAAGCGCTGTCACTGTAGCTGTTGCTGCTTTTGTTCTCGTTGTTTTCATGAAACGAGCTGGGCGTCTTGCATTCTTGGGACGAAGACTTTTTGTCAACAGCTTTCGGTTCGTCGGTTTTCTCGCGCGGGGGGACGTGGTGATGTTTCTTCTTGCTTTTGGCGCCGTAGTGCTTTGACGGCTCTGAAATTGAAGATTCTTTTTGTAAACAATTTTATATCTCTCGAGAATTTAAAACTCACTTTCTGACTTGATAAAAGCCTTCAAGTTGCCGTCTCCGTCAGGGATGAAGCTCTGCACCGACCCCTTTCGCTTTTTGACACTGCTCGACCCATTCGTTTGATTGCCCAGCTGCGGGAAATTTTCCTCCATCATCTGGAGATTGTCATTGAGATTGCCGCCCTGCATGCTCGCCTGGATGTTGTGTAAGGCCGGCAGCGGCGGTTCGGGGTTCTCCATCTCGATGATGTCATTCTTGTACATGCGGCCACCCATTGACTGGTTTTGTTGGTGAATGTGATTGAGCTCGATTACTTGACCGCTCTGATTGATCTGGTACAGCAGCATGCTGTGGTCTTGCTGCTGTTGTGCCTGGTGATGATGTGTCGGCAGCAAGGGCGCGTCGTGCTTGTGCAATAGACTGTTGATCTGGATTAATTGCTGTTGCTGGTGTTGGTGCTCGCTGGCTAGATAAAGTTCTGTTGAAGGCTCGAGCAGGTTGTGATGGTGCGGGACGTGCAGCTCCGTCAGTGTGTTCATATTCAGGCCGCCCTGCGTCAAGTGTTCCATTTGAAGGGAGTTTTGATTGAGCTTGACGTTGGGGCTGTACGGGGGTTCAGAGCCAGAGTCGGGTGGACTCTCGGGAAGATTTGTTGGATTTATGATTTGATTTGACACCTCGCCCGCCGTTGTCTGACTCGAAGGCGTCGGAGACTGCCCCACCGTTGCATTGTTCTGTATGAAGGCCTCTAGCTGCTCAAAGTCCAGCGCCTCGCTATCAATGTTGTCGAAATCTGACCGACCTAAAAGACAAAAGTTTGTTTTGATTACGTGACAAAGGGAGCGGAAGGAAGTCAAGTTACCGAAGTGAATCATTGTCGACAAATCGCGCTTATTTATCACAAAAGTTAATTGTCCTGGAATTTTTCTTTCTTCTGCTTGTCTCGCGTGCGAGAACGTTAACGATTTTCAAGTTTATTTCAGTAAATCACAAGCGAGAGACAAAGCAACGAGAAAATTATTGCAATTCAAAAAAACAGAAAACTTGCGTTGCCATGGATGCGTCTGTTGTGAATCATTAAAAATTATTATTTTGGTATCACTAACATTATTTTATGGCTCGGTTATTGATTTAACAAACTTCTTCTTGCTGCTTTTTTGTGTTCAAAGCAATTTTCTCGAAGAACCTTCTCTTATTTCGTCTTTAAATTTGAATTTTCAAGAGATTTTCCGAGCTTTTCTTGAATATTTTACGCGATTACATCCGCAATTGTCGCACTGAAGCTTTTTCGGTCGTCCTTGGCATCCAAATTCTCACTGAAATCCTTTTTCTAATCGTTTCGAGGAATGATGATGCTCTGAACGGTTTGGATTATCACGTTTTTGTTACACAACGCGTGAACGACGAATTTAAATTTTAATTGTAGGAATTTCCACTTTTTAATCCCACCGAAGGACTTCCTTTCTTCAACGGCTGAAGATCATTCGCGAACTGAGCTTTGAACAGCCAAACTCGGTGGATTCACTCGTCGATTGCCTGGCAGCCGAGTTTTCCTTGTTGATTTAACCAGGCAACGCGCATTTTTCGGGAAATTTGTTATTTCTGCGGTTGGCAATCTCTTTCAATGTATGCAACCGATAGAAGAACAGTACATACAATCCAATGGGTCACAACCAGGGGTGACTCGACGAGTGACGTGTTCATGTAAACTGATAAGAGCAGAACGTGATGTTTGACTTTTAAACTTAAATGATTGAGAAATTCATGAAACTCGTAAACAACTTGGTAAATATTGAAGCACATTATCAACAGTGACGTCACCGCTGGTCCAGCCCTGTTGCTCATATTCCAATCAAGTAACAATGAACCAAAACTTTTGGTTCATCGATAAATCGTTTTCCAATGAAGGCAGCGAAAAGCGCCTCAAAAGCCGAACACTTTCATCATTCCCGCTCAGTTCACAATCATCCAGTGCCAGTGAAGTGTCTCTTTAGTGAACTTTAGCGCTCCACTTTTATTCGTTTGCAATTAGTTATCATTTGCCAAGCCGAGCTCTAATTGACGATAGTTAAACCGAGTGTAAGGACGTTTCAATTGACTCAAACATAACTGAAAGGTTGGGAAATCACGAGCATGAGAATCGTGACGTAAGTTTAGCTTTAAGTTCATTGATCCAACTTCGGAATGCGATTGAACTGACTGTGTTGGGACTGGGTCGAATTTGAGCTGCTTCATGGAGCAAAAAATTGACATTGCCTGGAGAATTTCGTTGTTCTAGAACGATTGGAACATTTGTGGGTGTCAAAAATCAATTTCAAAGGCAACTAACTGTCTTTATGCTTCCGTTGCCTTAGCCACCGTATCTGAATTACGTGTTTTGATGAATACTGACAGAAGTTGAACAAAAACAGAAAAATCTAAAGAATCTAGTTGAATACGGATCATGACTTGTTTGGATGCATGACGTGTCCTTGCCAACATTCTCTCGAAAACTTCAACAAAACTACAAAGTACAAGCGCTGCGCTTATCCTCAGTTAACGCTTAAAGGGTTTCCTTTCCTTCCCAAAGCAGCTGTCAATATCGATTCATGACTAAACCCATTTTCTCTGCACCGTCAGCCTTCGCTTGCCATTGAAAATTCTTTCCATTGTATGCATTAGCGCACAGAAGGGGACGGAAGTGGAAACGTGACATGACAGACTCGAGGCTTGCGAATTTAATTTTCCACTATTATAAGCGACTTTTCGCTCAGGTCTGCATGGAATTACTTATTAATAGAATCGCAGGTCGATCACGTTATTTACATCGGCGCTACGTAACGGAAAAAGCTGCTCGTGTTTCACTTGGAACACAAAGCAGTAATTCTTAAGACATTGCAATCGAAAAAGTTCACAAAACTGTTGCAAACTCGATTTTGTCAAAATAAACAAATTCCAGCGACTGCACCAATCACGAACAGAAACAATTGCTGTAATTCGAGGCTCTTGTTTATGTCATCTTGGCATTCCTATTCATAATGCGCAGTTGAATGAGCGGCATACGCCACAGAAAAGGTTGGACTTTCCGAGAAAACATAATTTCTGTGACGACTCCAGAGCCCGATGAATCAAATCTAATCACGAAAATTGCGACCAACTTTCACGTCAACAGATAGTGAACCGCTAGATCGATAAAGTTTTGTCTGCCGCAGCTTTGCATGATGTGATGTAATGAGCGGAAAATCCATTTAAAGCTGGCGCACAAAGTAATGGAAGGTCGGGCTGGCAGAAAATCGATGTTGACAAGCTGCAAAATGGGACTTTGTAGTGAACTTTTGTTTTCCTTGTCATTTGTAGAGCTGCCATGATCAAGATGCATGTGAATAACTACCAGGCACGTCCTTGCACAAGCCTTTTAAACTCAGCTGTGTCACAAACATCCGGTCACAAAAGACTCTTGGACCATGGACGATTACTCTTAATTTTAGTTTCTCCGTCCCTTTTACGCCAACTTGTCTGTAAATCCCTTATGCTGACCATTGTCTCGCCTGACCATGGCCCCAAATTCCTTCCAATTCACCGACGCCATCTCCTGCGGACTTCCAAAGACTTTCATTAAACTACCCGAAACAAAATTAATGAGAAAATTATTCAAGATCAAGCTTTGCGTGAACTTCCCTATCGTTCACCCTTCTCCGACCTTGTGCAGGGCGGAGGAGACGGGGCAGCGCAACGGCAACACGATAAACAGTGAAAATATTTCGGAAACTTTTCTCTTTCTGCTTTGCTTTATGCGAAAACTTTTGAACTTTTTTTCCTTTGAAACTCTCAGTCTCGTTGTCGGAGTGAAAAATGACTCTCGGTGGAAGAATAAAGCTCTGTGATGCGAAATTTCGTTCATTCCGCTTATGGATTGTCAAGAGTTTTGTCTTCGTTTGTTCGTTTGTTCTGATGCGAGTCGTGAGTGATTCGCTTAACAAATGGCTCGGGAACGTGAATTTCTGGAATTCCGTCGGAATTTATTCCGCAGCGAAGCCTCGAATCCCGATTGAATGTCAAGTTGTAGATTAAATGATGATTTCCGAAGACGCCGTGGCGTGATTAACAACGAGTAAACTCAAGCACGAGCAAACTTGTCAATTACAAAATTAGAACTGCGGCGCAAAAGCTTTTTTTCAATTACATTAAACTTAATTGAGTTCTACGATGTTGCTCGCGCTCGATTTTCGTGGCAGCGCGCCACTCAAGGACGAAGAAAAGACAGTCTCGAGACTCTTCAGTTAATTGTGAACAAATTATTTGCATACCGCCAGCGGGACTCGTTTAGATTAATACTGAAAATGTTATGAAAACCGATTTAATCAAGCTTCCAGGAAGGCGACTGTTGACTAAATTTGACTCTTCCAAGAACGAAAACTCTTTTTCCTCGGTCACCAAGGAGTTTTTGCGTCAGATCGCTATCCTTGAACTTAAATAACGATTTTATTTTGTAATTTTAGCTTAAAGTGCAATTGAAAAGGTCGTTGGCTTAATTGATTCTTATTGACTTGGAACACCCAAAGTCAAATAAAAAGCTTCAAAAATCAAAGAAAAAGCGTCAAAAAGCACAGCACGTCAATTTATATCTCGAGAAATTCCAATTTCGCCCTCATTTCACCCGTAAATCGAGTCAATTTGTTTGCTGGCTCGTAACTCAAACCACAGCTGAATCAAAATACACAAAACTCGCGTCTCTCTTTGACTAGTCAATAAATTTCTGCGTGAGCAAACAAAAGTAGCGACAAAGAAGAAGAAAGTCGGGGAAGCTTTTCGTGTTTATTTTTAATTTCTATTGAGCGATGATCAGTCAAAATACGTTCACACACGAAAGTAACAAAATTAACGATTGTTTTGTGTTCGCCGTGCACAATTGTTGTTGTTGGCCATTATGAATCGCGAGGAATTGAAAACATTTTCGTCGTGGCACATTCGAGAGTTTTGTTAAAAATAATTTCATCGCTTTATTGCGTATCAGTCGCGACCGACTTGACCGAGATGGAGCAATTTCTGTTTGTTTTAATTACATTTTTAGAACTGGCAACAATGTTCCGAGTGTCGGCTCGCTGCCAGAAACGGCTGAATCAGCGGTCCTGCCTGTGATTGACGTGACGAATGCCGGTGGTGTTCATTTCGGTTAGAAAAGCACATTCGGCGGGTATTTCAACACCTTCCCGGTGCCCACGCGAAGGGAAATTTCCCTCGACATTCAAACGTCAGCAGAATCTCTCCGCCCGAGTGTCATTGTCGAAGCCGAATGTTTTCCATTTCATTTTCGCGAGTTTTTCTTTCGTATGGAAAATATTTATAAACTCAAAATTGAATATTTTCGTTGTCGTGGATATTTCCCGCGCGAGCGATAAAAAGAAACTTCTGGCCCGGAATGCTATCACTTAATGGCTTCTCGCATGCCACTCCACTGCCCGCAAACACAATTTGATCGTACACACGTGCGTTTGAGGTTTTCTTTTATTTTCCGGGGTATTTTCTGGGTATTTATCATTACTCCGGTCAATGCTGCAGCCTGTTGATGTTTTAATCCCTTGATAAATGTGTATTTGAGGGCAGGACCGTGTAGGCCATCAATTGCGCGCATATTCTCGACCTTTACAGTTGAGGAGCCTTCAACCTGCGCTTGAACTTCTGTTTTCGACATTTCCCTTTACCTTCTATGTCAAACTTCATGAAAATTGTAACATTTCAATACGATCACCCGCCTGTCGCTGTTCCGATAGCTAAAAAAGAACAAAACATGACTAAACTGCCCATGCCGAGCGAGTGAATTTCCCAAACAAGGGTTTAACATCAAAAGTCATGCTCAAGTTAATTTAAATTCAACTTCAAGCGATGACCGATACAGTTCACATCATTAATAATAAGCATCGGATGATGTCTAAAGCTCCTTTGCTGTGTTTTGCTCCGCAAAACAAAGTCGAAATGCGAGCAAAGGAAAGCAGAGAAGCGTTCGCGTGACGAGAATCGAAAGCCGAGAAGGAAAACACAGCAGCCGAACGGTCTCAAAACAACAACAATCAGAAAATAGTCGAAACAAGGCGACTGAAAATGTTCTCTTGTGCTCAGTCAACATCTAGACGCATCCCGATAAACAAGTTGCACAAACAAACGGAATATTTTGTCTTGGATTGCAATCGCGTAAAACGCTCAAAATTATTTTAAAAACACAAGAAGAAAGTTAATGATAATTCGCGGAAGTGTGAAATCGCCAAAATAAAATACAAATTATTATTATTGTGTCGCGACACTTGAGGCTGATCTAAATATTTTCGTGCTATTTCGAGATCAAATTCTATCAAAGTTGTGATCAAGTCACTTGAGTTGCTTGTAGACACGACGCCCGCGGGCTTTTGCAGACGAACAGACGCTTCGTGGATTATTCCACTTGGGATTTATTAAAGATTGATTGTAAACCATTCGAAGGCGGTTTTTTTGGGTAATTCATCTTGCAGACGTTCGATTTCAGACGAGAAAAACAAAGAAATTCGAGAAACGCGATTGGGATTTCTCTCGATTTTCGTTGTAAATGTCTTGAGGCTGCAGTTCAGATTGTTTTCGATGCTTTCACAGAATTTAAATTAAACGATTCTCAGCTTCAGCCTTGACCTGAAACCATCCGCAATTCTAAAACGACAAATCAACTAATAATTTCTTTTCTTTCCTTGCAGTGAACCATTGAGAAGTAAAAACTTCGAGCCATCTTTTGAAATGTCCGGAAGCAACAAGCGCACTTACTCAACATCCAGCAATTCGTCGGTGGTGTCGAACTCGTACTGCGTCACGCTCGGTGTGGGGCCGCTGTGGTGCTCCTGATGTAATTACAAAAGAGAGATCCGATCACGATAAGGCGCCATTTATAGTTGATTATACCCGTAAGACATCCTTCGACTCTGTATCGGAGGACTCTTCATCTGTTGATTTTTCGGAAAACCAATTGTCATTCATCGACGAGGAGATCGAAGAAGAGGTGAAGCAGCAAAACAACGCTGCCAATGACGACACGGAGAGCGAAAGCGACGACGAAGATGATTTGATCTCTCAGATCGTCGGACACAAGTCGCCCACTCGCATCACCATGAAGCTCCACGTCACTGACAAGACATCATCAAGTTGGGACTCGGTAAGTTCGACGCATTTTGTGTTCACGAAAACAATTCTGACAAATATTTTTCTTTTTTCTAGGTCTTGGACCACGACAACAACATCTTGTACGTGGCTCTCCCCAAGACGCTGACACACGAAGCCAGCAAGCAATCGTTCCTGTCTCTTCTGGACTTCGCCGAAGAGAAGCTCGACTGCGATGGCGTTGTGCTGTGCATCCGCAAGGACCGCTCCGACCGTCAAAACTTGGTGAAGACCTTCTTGTTCTTGGGATTCTCCCCATTGAATCCCCAATCTCCGCTGGCTCCACCTCACCAGCAGGGACAGAACGACGACAATCTTTTCCTGATTTACAGCATCGAGGACTAGGACTTCGATCAAAAACACATTGCAAGCATTTCAACTTAAATTCACACAGAAATGTCCCCGACTAATCAGCATTAATGTCGAAAAATCGCAAACATCAATTTCTATGTCGTAGCAAAAGTGATGTAATCAACTATAAATCGTAGCGCTTTATCAAGTATCAAGAAAAAAACAGAAAATACAAAAAAAATTCAAAATCGTGGCAGGAAAAATACAAAAAAAATTAAAAAGTGGCCAAAAACTCCAAAAAAATGTTAAACTTTTCAAATTATCTTATCCTTTTTCTTATTTACGCCCATTCGGGCTTTTTTCTTTTTTTTCTCACGTAGTTTTCACTTGAAAACAATCAAATATTTCTTTATCATCCAATCACCTGGTTTTAACCATCAAAAATATCATTTTGAGGAAAATATTTATCACGAAAATATCTTAACTAACTTAAGAAGAAATCCAAAAGGAAACTTTCGCAAAACATTGGCCAAATGGGGAAAATAACAAAAGCAAAATTGAGCCAGTTTTCGATTGTCGCAAAAGCGAAAGCATCTGTGACAAGTCTGGACATACATTTTTTCAAAGGAAATGAGTTTCAAACTCTTAACATACAAGAACTGAGATTTTCACCGGAAGTCTTCAACAAAATACAACTTCTCCAACATCCACTCTCGTCACAGATGGCTTCGCTTCAATAAAATCATAAAAGTTTATCAAAATCTACTAATCAACGTAATTACTAATTCAAGAGAGAAGATTTAAAGGAAAACTTAAGCGAGAATGAAGAAAAAGTAAATGTTTAGATGAAAAAAGTTCACTGACAGCAAAATTGCTAGAATTCCCACAAAAAACTTCAGAAGTTTGTTCTGCAAATCGCGGAGAAGTCTTTTGGATGTTAAAATATTTTCTTCTCGGCACTTATCATTTTCAAACCAACTAGAAATAGCAAACACAGCAAACTGTAAGAAGATAAACAAAATTTTTATAATTATTATGCAATGAAAAAACATAAAACATATTCTTTTAATAATTTGTAGTTTCTTTAATTATCTGATTTTTACGGAAAGAAATAAAGAAAAGCTAAAGCTACACAAGAAAATTTTACTGCGCGTTTTATGATCCGGCGGAATGTGATAAAACTTGATTTTCAGTTGGTGTTTGAAGTTTAGTCACGCAGCAGACTGAATGGATTCAAGCATCTTAGTTTCATGCAGTGGAACTTGGACATCTTGTTATTGGAGACATTTGTTGTTTGTTTCACTGTAGCACTGCTGAAACTTTTCAAGTTGATTTCTTACATTCATCGCCTGTACCACAAAGTGCTATTGCTAATATGTTTTATTTCAGCAGTTTGTTACAGATGTTCCCAAGAAAACTGCATTAAAGAACCGAATGCCAGCAAAATATTTTCCTAGAAGTTGTTTGTTGTCACGTTACTCAGAATTTTGTATCGAATAACAACGTAAAGAAACCAGTTTTGAGTTCTTTTTAGAATATTGAAAACAAGTTGCGTAACTTCAAGAGGAAAGTGAAGTGAAAGGTTTGATGAACTTTAAATAGGTTTTTTGTCTGCAAAAAAACCTTAGAAAAAATATATTTTAAAGGCTTTCTTGCCGTGGTTTTCTATCAAAAACTTCGCAGATGTAAAATCTAGAAACGAAAAGAAGGCTTTTTGAAAACAGGATTATTTATTTTTGTATGTAAAGAAAGAACCGCTTTACTAGAATGAAAACACAAAACAGAATGCACAAAATGTTTACCATAAGAAGCTCTCAGAAGTTTTTGGTATAAGTAGTCTCGCGCTCGCAGAGAACTTTTCAGTTTCATTTGTGACTTCAGTTGTGATCATAAATAAATAATCAAACAAGTTTGCCTCCGCGCGACCTCAGAATGTGGCCAAAGGTGTTCAAGATTGTGCTTCTGTTGCTGCTGTGTGAAGAAATTTCGTGCAAAGGGTGAATTTCATTACAATTTAGATTTGGTTCTTAGAAATAATTTTGGATCGTTTCAGATATTTTACCATAGTTGGTTCAAAGATAATCCGGCATAACGGCAAGTATCTTGCCACAGTCACATTGTTTGACTTTGATGAACCTCAGTCTTTGGAAGTGGCTATCAGAAACTCGGATAAGAACAGCACGGACAAGTTCGAGGTGGTGCAAGTTGTAACGCTGGCTAATGGAAAGACACAGAAACTTACATTCGACGTGAGACATTGAACTAACAAAAATTAACTTGGAATTAAGTTTCCACATCTTTTCCACAGCTAAAAAATCAACCGGTTCAAGGCTACAATTTAGAGGCAAAAACTCTCACGGGAGAACCTTTCGAGAAAATATTGAGACTGAATATGAACACGAAGAAGCATTCTGTGTTTGTGCAAACAGACAAGTCGATCTACAAACCGGCTGATAAGGTTCAGTTTCGCGTTCTCCTCTTGGACGCAGAAACAAAGCCGATCAACGACCAAAAGTTGGAAGTTTTCATCACTGACGGAGCTGATAATCGCGTTAAGCAGTTTAACAACGTAAAATTGAACAAAGGTGTGTTCCAGAACGAGTTGCAGTTGTCGGACTCACCAGTGTTGGGCGACTGGAAAATTCACATCAAAGTTGTAGGATCCGACGAAACCGTCAAGGATTTTCAGGTGGCTGAATACACTTTGCCAAAGTTCGAAGTCTTTCTTGACGCTAATCCCGACGCAAACTTCAAAGACGGCAAAATTAGGGCTACAGTTAGAGCCAAATATACTTTCGGAAAGATTGCAAAGGGAAATGCAACAGTAACTGCAGAGCTTGAACCTCAATACAGTTGGCACAGCAGCAGTTTGCAATTAAAAAAAGTTTCAAAATCGGTGGAAGTGAACGGGAAAAAACCAGTCGAGTTTGACATCGTTGAAGATCTTGGACTGAAAGACAAAGACCAAGTAAGAGTCGTCAAACTGCACGCAACATTCATCGAAGAACTGACTGGCCGCGAACAAAACGCCACAGCAACTGTCAAGATCCACGTTAGCGGAATCAAAATTGAAATCATTCCTAGTGCAAAAAATTTCAAGCCTGAACTCCCATTTAGTCTGACTGCAGTCGTGAAAAGTCACTACAAAGACGCACCAGTAACCGACAAAGTTAATCCTGTCAAATTCATTGTAACATTCTTTTACGACACAATGAGAACTTGCGAGCGTGTCATGTACAAGCCTTCACATTATTTCGTCGGTTTGGATGCAAGTTCAACATTGAATTCAAGTGAAACAGTGACAGAGACAACAAGCACCACTGAAGCACCGGAAGTTATCGAGACTTACAAATGCAAGGAAGAACATTCGTATGAAAAGAGAGTGGAAGCTCCGATTGCGACCGGAATAGCAAGAATAGACCTTGATATTCCTTCAAACACGACAAAACTCGACCTAAAAGTCCAATATCTAAACACAACTCACACTCATGGGTCTTGGGTGCTACGAGCGGTGTCTGATAGCAACCAGTTTATCCAAGCTGTGCTTATTCAAGACAAGTAAGTGCGCTTTTAATGTCTTTAAACCTTAATATTGAAACCTAAATCCTAGACCAACGCGTTCTGATACACTCTTCATCGAAGTGCTTGCAACACATCCGGTTAAAAAACTGAACGCGCAAATTTTCAGTAAAGGCGAAAACATTATTTCTGAAGTCTTCGATGTCCCAAACGTGAAATCTTACGTTATCAGCCTCAAACCCAAGTTTGAGGCGGTGTCAAAGGTTGACATCATTGTTTATTACATCACTGACAACGGTGAAATTGTTACCGATGTAGTGTCGGTTGATTACGGCCAGGAACTAAGAAATCAAGTAAGATGTTCTTTGTTTTCTTTCGTTCGCAATGTTTAAACGCTTTTTTAACCAGGTTGAAGTTGCAGCGTCCAAAACAGAGTCAAAACCTGGTCAAGACATCAAACTTGCTGTCAGTGCAAGCCCAAACTCGTTCGTTGGGCTTCTCGGCGTTGACCAAAGTGTTTTGATCCTTAAATCAGGAAACGACATTGGATTATCTTCAGTTTTTGATGAGATTGAGTCTTATTATAAAGTTGATACGTTTAACTATGAAGGAACGGCTGACTACGGGTACAATCAAAATCAGTACAGGGATTTCGATGAAGCCGATACACTTGTTATTACAAATGGAAAGGACAGATTCAGTGAGTACTAAATTTCTCAAAAAAAGAGACTCGTTAACAACGCTTTTTCACAGTTCCCGAATACATTCCGTATTACTATCCTGAAAGACCACCTGTTGTGTATGGTCCGGGAGGTCCACCCGTTGCAATTGCTTTGTCTCACTCGACAGTCAATCGTGAAACTTTTGTCCAAACTACGCTAGTGAACCTTGAACCTGCTTCGAACATGTCGCCTGATTTTAACAATGATGTTAACAAAGTCCAAAAAACAACTCTGAAACCTGTGGAAATTAGAAAGGTCTTCCCAGAAACGTGGATCTTTGATTCGTTTGATTTTGACTCCAGGTTTGACTCTAATTTTTTATTTTCTCCTTCCTTTTAAACTTTTTTTTATCCAGCACCGCCAACGTGACGATTTCCAAGAAAGTTCCGGACACAATCACGTCTTGGATCATCACCGGATTCTCAGTCAACCCAGAAACCGGTCTTGGGCTGACGAAACAGCCATCAAAGCTGACTGTGTTCCAGCCATTCTTTGTAACCACCAACTTGCCGTACTCGATCAAACGTGGCGAAGTCGTCTCGATTCCGGCCATCGTGTTCAATTACTTGGATGATGACCAAACTGCAGAAGTGACACTGTATAACAGCGAGGGTGAATTCGAGTTCGTTGACGTCAAAGAGGATGGAAATCAAACTGCAAAACCTAAACGCGCCATCGAGACTGAAAGAACGAAGACAATCACAGTGAAATCTCAAAGCGGTTCGTCGGTACCGTTCATGATCCGTCCGTTCAAGGTCGGCCACATCACAATCAAAGTCGTGGCTAAAACAGCGATAGCTGGTGACGGCCTCGAGAGACAATTGATAGTTGAGCCCGAAGGAGTTACGCAGTACAAGAACCAAGCTGTGTTCATCGACCTGCGAAACAGTTCTGAGTTTAAATCGAACATCAACATCTCAATTCCCAGTTACGCCGTTCCAGACTCGACCAAAATCGAAGCTTCTGCTATCGGCGACATTCTGGGACCTTCGATTGAAAATTTGGACAAATTGATGTGAGTTTTTTGTTTAGTTCATTTTTTCTCATGAATTTAACGTTTATTCATCCACAGCAAGCTTCCATACGGCTGTGGCGAGCAGAACATGCTTAACTTTGTTCCCAACATCGTCGTGCTGGATTATTTGACTGCATTGAACAAGCTCACCCCTGAAATCGAGTCAAAAGCAGTAAAGTTTATGGAAAGTGGATACCAGCGAGAACTTTCCTACAAGCACGACGATGGATCTTACAGTGCCTTTGGCAAAAGTGACAAGTCTGGAAGCACGTGGCTGACTGCATTTGTCGCCAAATCGTTCAATCAGGCAGCGAAATACATTATGGTTGACGAACAGAACGTCAAAAACGCGTTGGACTTCTTGGCCAAAGTGCAAGCTGAAAACGGAAGCTTCCCAGAGGTCGGTCACGTCTCGCACAAGGACATGCAAGGCGGATCGTCTGATGGCATAGCACTGACGGCTTACACTTTGATCACTTTTCTGGAGAATGACAAACTCGCCAAAGATTACAAAAAAGTGATCGAAAAAGCTTTGAAATATGTCGAAGAAAGCTTCAAAGGTCTCGATGATAATTACTCGCTGGCCATCGCAACATACGCACTTCAAGTTGCCAAAGACAAGTTGAAGGATTCCGCGCTCGCAAAACTTGACGAAAAGGCTGAAAACAAGGGTGACAAGAAGTTTTGGTCCAAGAAAGTTGCAGAGTCGGACAGCCAAGCTTCGTGGGACAGTCAGCCCAGTTCGATTAACGTCGAAATGTCTGCGTACGCACTCCAAGCTTATGTCGAAGCCGGTCGAGAGACTGAATCAGTCCCCATCATGAAATGGCTTGTCGGACAACGTAACGAGAACGGTGGCTTCTCATCCACCCAGGATACTGTTGTTGGTCTTCAAGCGTTGGCCAAACTAGCAGCCAAAATCTACTCGCCAAACAGCAAGGTTGACATCAAGCTGACGCATGGCGACCAAAAGTCAATCGCTCTGTCGGTCAATGACGAGAATTCATTGATTTTGCAAAAGTACGAATTGCCACCGACTGAACGAAACTTTGAGGTCACCGCTACGGGAAAAGGCTTCAGTATTCTGCAGCTTGCTTATAAGTACAACATCAACAAGGCCGGTGACAGGCCGAGATTCCTTCTCGATCACACAGTCAACTCAGACTCGAACAAAGACTTTCTGCACTTGACTGTTTGCACGAGCTTTGTGGCCGATGATGAAGCCGACAAGTCGAACATGGCAGTCATGGAAGTGACACTTCCGAGTGGATACACATTTGATAACGAATTGAACCCAGAGTTGGCAAAGACCGAGAACGTCAAGGTAAGGACATGAAGATTGTATTTGAGTCCGTATTCAATTTTGCGTTGAATTTAGAAATTAGAGACAAAGGACGGTGACACTGTTGTCATGATTTACTTCGATGACGTAGGATCCAAGAAAATCTGTCCTGAATTCAAGGCATATCGAGTTCACAGCGTTGCAAAGCAGAAACCAGCACCGATCATCATCTATGATTACTATGACAGCAGTAAGTGCTTGAGATCTTCTGTTTCACATCGTCATCTTCATAATTTTAACTTCCACAGCTCGACGCGCGCGAAGTTTCTACAACCCACCCGAAGTGTCACTTTGTGACATTTGCAACGGAGCCGAAGAATGCATTGCTGACTGCGAACAAGAAGAAGTTAACATCGTTTAGTGTTTTTCCTGAAGTCTTACTTGTCTGATTTTTATGGAAAGAAATAAAGAAAAGCTGAAGCTACACAAGAAAACTTTTTCAATTGAATTTAAATTCTTCAGAGCACGAAATTTGTCCAAACTTGATGAATAAAATGAATCAAAGCAGCTGCTGCGCACCATGCAAAACAAAATTTCAGGTTTTAGAATTCGAATTACACGCCAGCAAACTTTGCGTCGATTTTCATTACAATTTTCATTATTTCCAATCAATTCTTCAACTTCAAAAGTGTGCAAATCGTTCAATCTATTTCCGACATTTTCTAAGCTTTACAAGAAAAGTCATGGACAAGAAAAGTCCTTTCAAAGAGACTACCATTGCTAACAAGTCGGACCACGCGGACGACACATTCAGTTCCATGAAGTCGACCTTCATCGAAGCACTTTCCAAATTCACGAAGACTGCCGGCCACTTCATTGAGATCCCGGAAGAACAGCTCAGAGTCGACCGACAACAAACGAGAATGGAAGATGAAACATTGGATTTCATGAAGAATGACAAACCTTCACATGCTACAACCGATCCGAAAAGCGAGAAGCTAGAAATCGAAGCTGAGAAGGCCGAGAAACAAGAAGAATTGGACGAAATATTGGACTTTGATCTCGCCGGGTGGTAACAAGTAGCTTCAAACCATGTGACGACATTAGAATTGACAAAATAAATTATGAGTTTGATTTATTTCACATGAAACTGAAGTTGGAAATTCATCACGTCAGCTTTGTGAATCACAATTTTCTTTAAAATTTACAAGTTTTGCTGTTCAAAGTTCTAAATTTTAGTGAAAACTTGTGTTGTTTCCTATTTCCAAGATGAGTAGCGACAGCAAAGAGGATTCTGCAGCAGCTAATTCCATCGCAACAGTTGAAGGAGTTAAGGACTCGATCAAGAACTCGCTGGAAAAGGTCAAAACCTTCATGGACAGTTTCGCCGGTACCGCAAACGAGATAGCTGAAGGTGTCAAAGTTGCTGCCGATGAACTCAAAGACAAAGTCGACGCTGCGGAACAGGAAGCAAAAGAAATTGCTGCCAAATCGCAAGAAGCTTTGAATGCAATCGCTTCTTCAGTCGAATTGCACGAAAACACCGCT